>JACXGM010003290.1:0-42478 GCA_016801145.1 Umbra pygmaea | reverse complement strand
CTCCGGGCAGGGTCTCTCTTCCTCTTCCTCGCTTGTTCATTGGAGTGTTTTTGAACCACTCTTTGTCTGGCCCCTCACCTGAGACCAATTTGCCATGGGAGACCCTACCAGGAGCACAAAACTCCAGACAACACAGCCCTCAGGTTCATTGGGACACACAAACCTCTCCACCACGATAAGGTGATGGTTCCCGGAGAGATAATCTCATCAGTTAACTGTTAATGATTGGATAACGAGTTTCGGTTTTCGGTTGGGAAAATTACCTGAGCATCCCTAGTAGGAACCAGTTCCATAGTCGAACCGGGTTTCAGTACCAAACCCTACCCATGATCTGCGGATATTGAATAAAATTGGCCTGAAGCAGCTGTTTGAAAGTGACTTTCTGCCGTCGGAGTGTCATCTAATAGGAGATAGAGGATACCCTTTACGCTGGTGGCTGCTCACCCCTTTCCATCTGCCGCTGACAGAAGCCCAATTGAACTACAACAGGTAGCCTATTAATACAAAATTGTTTCATAGTTTAATAATAGAACACTGTATCCTAATATAGGTGATAAGTAAGGTTTTTATGTTGTGTCCTTTCACAGGGCACAATGTATCACACAAAGTGTGGTGGAGAGGGATTGGCCTGTGGAAGTGCAGATTCCACATTCTACACTCAGAAATTTGACTAATTCAGCAAGCAGTAATGTCAGTTCTCTATTGGAATTCATGGTGGCTATGATTATGTCATTAACTCTAGGCTATATATAGGCAGGTCAGTTAACAGAAGGGCTGTAACAATATGTAATATGAAGTCAAAATCGCGACACACCCCTTCCAACTCTCAGAGATATACTTCCTGTCCAGAGCTAATGCTACCACATCTTTAAATTACTATTAGTATTGTTTAAAGTGAACATTATAAAATATGTAGACCTACACCACAAAACTAGTTGAGGATAAATGATTTAATTTTACCTGTGCATCATCCAATTACTTGTCATCTGACTACCTTTCCAATCATGTGATGCCTACCTGCAAAAGTTGACCTAGTTGAAGAACGTGTCCGCAGATTATTAAAAACACTTCAATAATCTTAATTTTTTTTTAAAGAATTTAAAGTCTAAAAATGTCTGAATTCTAAGGTCTAAAAGAAATTCGACATTTATGCTATTTTTGTTCAATTTTATTATGTTGAAAGAAGCCATAAGTGCTTTCTCTGAGCAACATTTTCTATGAGCAACTGCTGGCAGATTATAGTAATAGCAGGTGATTGCGGCAGCTCCATGAGTTTACCTCACAGTAATGCAGCTACTTCGTTCGTTAGTTACCTTATAAGCTTTGTCTGTTTGTGAGTCTTGTTGATGATATTTTATTTGTGTCCTTGTAGCTTTGTTTAATGAAACATATGTCTTGTGATCCGTATGTAATTGCTCATCTCTCTCAGTACCTCAAGCAACGAAAATAACGACCCACTCATTGAGCAGTTAATCTCCACGTTCTCGTTCTGTTTCATTAGCCCAAATAGTGTGGAGCCATGTATTAAGCTGGATTCACACGAGACACTGCAAAAAATCCCCGTATGGCATCGTAATGCAGACACACTTCCCAGCTAGCAAAAAGTCGTCTATTAGACATTGAATAGACGTAAATCCTCAACGTCTAATGACGCTCCACTGAAGGTTGAAAATGAAAATTGAAAAGACGTCAAATTTGTTCGTCTTTTCAACATTGAAAATAGGTCGATCTTCAATGTCTAATTACAGTCTACTGAAGGTTAAAAATGTAAATTGAAAAGACGTCAAATTTGTCTGTCTTTTCAACATTTAAAATAGGTCGATCTTTAACGTCTAATTACGGTCTACTGAAGGTTGAAAATGAAAATTGAAAAGACGTAAAATTTATCCAAGTTTTCAACATTGAAAATAGGTCGATCTTCAACATCTAATTACGGTTTACTGAAGGTTGAAAATGAAAATTGAAAAGACGTCAAATTTGTCTGTCTTTTCAACACTGAAAATAGGTCGGTCTTCAACGTCTAATTACGGTCTACTTAAGGTTGAAAATGAAAATTGAAAAGACTTCAAATTTGTCCAACTTTTCAACGTTGAAAACAGGTCGATCTTCAACGTTTACTCAATGCCTATTTACAATTGTCAATTGTCAAGTCACAACACATTAACATGCCAAATAACATTTTAGATTAACATATGAATGAAGCAAAGCTTTAAAAATGGACTTAGAATAGCTTTATTATACTAACTTATAAATTAGCACATTTTAAATAAAATATAGTGCTGCAATAAACAGGTCCAGTAACCAACACAAAGCTTTCACATTCAAAAAGCAATCACAAAACTACAGTAGAAAAGGTTGACACGTTAGAACTATTGTAAAACCACTATTTGACAATCAATTAGAGCCAACACAAAACACACATACAAGAACAAGATTAACATTTGAAAGTTTACCAAGTTAAGCTTTAAAATTTACTTTCTGGCATGAAGAGTGGTGGCTTGATAGGTGGAAAAATACAGATGTGCGCGCTTCCTCTGCTGCATGTTCGCTCGCGTGCCTCTGCATTGCTTCTTCATTCGGTTTAATGGCGGTTGGCAATTAACTTTAATTCTGCATTACTGCCACCTGCTGGACTGGGGTGAGGTAATTATTTTCCAAGTATAAATCTTCACCATGAGGATAACCATCCAACTCAAGATCCCGTGAAACTAAATATACAAAAATAAAGTTACAATAAAGAATTTACATTCTTTAGGACATGAAAAACACAAATAACAAATGTTGTCTTTGTAAACTTTTTGAACAGAGTTCAATCACTTTAATAGCACACTATAGTCATTGTATAGATATCACTCTTTTCCACACAGCAACGCAATCTACATCAATGACATACATTATACATGACAAACTTACTTCACTGGCTGCTTATTTCCAAAGGAGAACTTAATCTTGCATCTAGCGATATTTTCTGTAACTTAGATGAGTAACTGAACAAAAATTTTCCTTAGAAATGTGAAATACAGCTTCAACTTACCATGTGGTGTAGACAACCTTCTTCCTGAATCAATCTGTGCCTTTCATAATAAGTCTCCACTTAAACAGCTTTTTACAAAGCAGTTTCAAATTAAAAGTCTTTAACAAAATAATTAAATAAACATGAAATATTACCTGACTTCTCTGACAATTACAATGTCAATGTATTTTTATAACATTGATGGAATAAGAACTCTTAACATTTATTTGAGATAATAATGAACTTGGTTTGGTAGTTTGTTTTCTCCATTATTTTAGCATGAATAACAGACTGATCCTGTCTTAGTTGGAGACTTAAAGGTACAATATGTAATATCACTCAAAACAATAACAAAATACATACTTTGCAATGAAAGAAAACATCACTATACATATATTATATATATTTCTTAGTTGTGTACTTACATTATCCTAAATGTTTCCACCAACTTTCAAATCCAGAGAAATTTGTAATTTAATTTGAAGACGCCCGTCAATGAATTTGTCATTCTTTTTGTCGCCCATCAATGATGTCATATAATATAGTTGCTCAGGGAACCGCCAAACATAACGTGAATAAAGTTATAATATTTTTAACACTACATTACTTTGTCAGTGAACATTTTTTCTGCCGGAGACGCTAGATTGGAAGGTTGTCATTGACGATGATAACAAACCCATGATCCCACGCATCTTCCCGACGTCATTCAAGTACATCTTTTGCTATTGTTTTAATTGAGAGCCCCCTGGCGGCCAAAAAATTACATATTGTACGTTTAAAGGGATACTTCACCCTACAGCTATCTGGAGGTGCTAGTAGCTTCCCCCACACATTTGTAGAACAGGGAGATATGTTTCACCCATGCCTGGCTAGTGTAAGAGCAAGATTTGAAATTTCGCGGGGAATTTTCACACGCTGACGTCACTGTGTGAGTCCAATGGACTTTGGAGCTAGGAAAAATGAATGTAGGCATGTATTCTGTCGTGAAAATAAGCATCCCTGTTATACTGATCTGGCTTTCAAACCTACTCCTTAAAGCCTTGGTTGTCCTTGATTTTTTAAGGTATAGCTTGTCTTTCTGTGACTTTTCGATCAGCCGTTTTAATGCTAAACAGATGAGGTGGTATGATTTTTTCAGTATGTAGAGAACTACAATGCTGCCTTCCTTGTTCCAAGCCCCGCCCACCCGGCATGTTCTCTCGATTTTGTGAAACAGTTCATAGACAAAGTCGCTGGTAACACAATTGCTACTAACCATATATCAACGTTGAAAGACAGTAATTACTGGGATGGGACATGTTCCAACCGAGGACATCTGGCCCTTCTCAGTGTGTTGGTCACATTCACTAGCCTGGACACCTGACAAAATGGGATGAATTGTCCCTACTAGACTGTAGGGCTGGGAGGTATACCGGAAAAAATGATATACCGGTATTCATGTATGTAGCGGTATGCTATATTCGTTACCGGTATTTTTTTCACATGTCATTCCGCCAGCTGCAACAACTGTGAATAATCTTATTTTGGAATAAAATGCACCCCTAAAATCTTAATGCCCACTGCGTGACACACACAAACACACGTGAGAAACAAACACCTGGAAGTTAGATAAACGGTGGAAAAAAACAATGGAGGGTGCAGGTAGAATTATCCGCGCAGCAGCAAGCGAAAAATGTAACGTCGATAGTGTGGACATGGTTTGGTTTAAGATCCCGTTTACACGTACACGGACAGTTGTTTTGAAAAACTGAGATATTTCCATTGGTTTGTGCCCTTCGTTTACACGCAAACAGAGAATTCGCCCTTAAAAAAACGATTATTTCTAAAAACTCTGGCTAAAGTGGAGATTTTTGAGAACTCTGTTGGCATGTAAACAAAGGAAAACGGAGGTTTAGACAGCCGACGTCACAGTATGCGCCAGAACATGCACCTGCGCCAAAAGTGCGACCTATGTTTACATTTTCATCTGGCTACTTTTGGGAATCTGATTGGCTAACGTGGGCTTCAGGCTTTTGTTTTACTGCCACCTACACCGTTGGCATGCTCTTGACGGCATATACATGCTTGGTTCTATTTGCGCATGCACTAAGCCACTCGACCGATGTTATAACATGGGAAAAAAGCTTATGGGGGTTGTTTGGCTCGAGTTCAAAGGCTATTTTTCCGTGCCCAGAACCTGTGAAACCAATCTTATTGTCAGAACTATACCAGTAGTTAATCTAGTTAAATGACAGTGGGACTTTTTTGTAATTCATAAATAAAGCAAGTACTGTGGTGGTGCCATGACATGCCACGGTTCAGTACTAAAGCCATAGACAGCGGATAGGCTTGTTTTTTTGCGGTTGCAAAGTTATTTATTAGTATTCCTGCATTTAATAAAGATTTAAACAATAGCACTACTTTTACTTACTTAGTCTTGTTTATTGGTGTTCCAACAAAAATCATAATGAACGAACAAATTAATTTCTTTCAACCCTTTACTTAAGAAATTAAATACCTTTAAATACCGTGATACCGTCAAACATTTGAAAAATATTGGGGTATTAAATTTAAGCCATACCTCCCAGCCCTACTAGACTGTCCTGGTAGACTACCAGGACTGAGTGACATCATCATTTGTCCCTTATCGTCCATTCCCTCCAGTCAGCAAGAGAGTGACCAGATCAGGGGAAATGTGAAAAATATGGGGCACCTATATGTTGGTAACAAATAATTTCTGAAATAGTATTCACAATCATAGTTAAAATATTATAATTTTATTATTTACTCTCACCTAAAGGATTATTAGGAACACCCGTTCAAATTCTCCTTTGTGCAATGATCTACTCAACCAATCACATGGCAGTTGCTTCAATGCATTTAGGGGTGTGGTCTTGGTCAAGACAATCTCCTGAACTCTAACACTAACTGAATGTCAGAATGGGAAAGAAAGGTGATTTAAGCAATTTTGAGAGTGGCATGGTTGTTGGTGCCAGACGGGCCGGTCTGAGTATTTCACAATCTGCTCAGTTACTGGGATTTTCACGCACAACCATTTCTAGGGTTTACAAAGAATGGTGTGTAGAGGGAAAAATATCCAGTATGCGGCAGTCCTGTGGGCGAAAATGCCTTGTTTATGCTAGAGGTCAGAGGAGAATGGGCCGACTGCGTCAAGCTGATAGAAGGGCAACTTTGACTGAAATAACCACTCGTTACAACCGAGGTATGCAGCAAAGCATTTATGAAGCCACAACATGCACAACCTTGAGGCGGATGGGCTACAACAGCAGAAGACCCCACCGGGTACCACTCATCTCCACTACAAATAGGAAAAAGAGGCTACAATTAGCAAGAGCACACCAAAATTGTACAGTTGAAGACTGGAAAATTTTTGCCTGGTCGCATGAGTCTCGATTTCTGTTGTGACATTCAGATGGTAGAGTCAGAATTTGGCTAAACAGAATGAGAACATGGATCCATCATGCCTAGTTACCACTGTGCAGGCTGGTGGTGGTGGTGTAATGGTTTGGGGGATGTTTTCTTGGCACACTTTAGGCCCCATTAGTGCCAATTGGGCGTTGTTTAAATGCCACGGCCTACCTGAGTATTGTTTCTGACCATGTCCATCCCTTTATGGCCACCCATCCTCTGATGGCTACTTCCAGCAGGATAATGCACCATGTCACAAAGCTTGAATCATTTCAAATTGGTTTCTTGAATATGACAATGAGTTCACTGTATTACAATGGCCCCCACAGTCACCAGGGGCCTCATTTATAAACATTGCGTACGCACAAAAGAAGGCATACATCAATCTCTACGCAATAATTGGGATTTATTAAAAAAAGCTAACTTGACGGGAAAATGTGCGGTCCTTCACGGAAACTCTGACCCTCAGTGCCTGTAGCATCCACCGCACTCCGGTGTGGCCCGCGGTAGGCAGAAGATGAGCCCACACAATGATCCGGTCTCTGAAAGCAGGTGGCACATATGTCTGCCCCGGAGGGCAGCCAGGCGGCCGAACGGCTTCCTCCTGGTCCCGACGAATATGCTCATCAAACTCCCACACAATAGGAGCGACTATGCGAGCCGGAGAGACAAGGAATGTTTCCGGACGGTCCTCAGTCTCCCCTTCATGCATGCGAGACAGGGAGTCCGCTTTGCCATTTTTCGACCCAGGCCGGTAGGACATGGTGAAGTCGAATCGCATCATAAACAGTGCCCACCTGGCCTGGCGCGCGTTCAATCTCCTGGCTGTCCGCAGATACTCCAGGTTCCGATGATCCGTCCAGATTAGGAAAGGATGGTTGGCCCCCTCCAGCCAATGACGCCAGCGTTTGAGGGCGTCCACTACCGCCAACAGCTCCAGACCCCCTGCGTAATTCCTCTCCGCCGGACTCATTTTCCTAGAATGAAAAGCACAAGGGTGAAGTTTCGGGGGGTTACCTTGCCTCTGAGACAGAATAGCTCCCACTCCGACGTCAGAGGCGTCCACCTCCACCACGAAAGGCAGGTCCGAATCGGGGTGCCGCAGGATGGGGGCTGAGGTAAACTTCTCTTTGAGAGTCCGAAACGCATAGTCAGCCGCAGCAGACCATGCCAGCCTGCGCGTACCGCACTTGAGCAGAGCCGTCAGCTAAAGGAGCGGATGAACCTCCAGTAATAGTTCGCAAAACCGAGGAACCTCTGGAGCTCCTTTATGGATCCCGGCACCGGCCAATTAGTGACGGCCTCCACCTTGTCCACCTCCATCTCCAGGCCGGAGGCTGAAATTTTGTATCCCAAAAAGGCCACAGATTACTGATGGAATAGACATTTCTCCAACTTGGCGTACAGGTGATTATCTAAAAGCCTACGCAAGACCTCACAGACATGCTGCACATGCTGGCCTAAGGTGGGGGAGTATACAAGAATGTAATCAATGTAAACGATCACATAGCGTCCCAGCAGATCTTGGAACACCTCGTTCACGAAGGCCTGGAACACAGAAGGGCATTAGTAAGGCCGAAGGGCATTACAAGGTATTCGTAATGCCCTGATGTAGTGCTAAAGGCCGTTTTCCACTCATCCCCCTTCCCTATTCGGACCAAGTTATATGCGCTGCGCAGGTTCAGCTTGGTGAAAAAACACGCACCACTCATAGCCTCCACAGCAGCATGGATTATAGGGAGAGGGTACCTGTACCGGATGGTGATGTTGTTAAGCGCTCGGTAGTCACCCACCTTCAACCACAGCGGAACCATACACCGCGTAATCTGACCTGTACCAACCGGACGACTGTCCATGGCTAATAAGGGTATAGGCGCCTCCAATTCCACACACGGAATGGTCCACTCCGCCACTAGGGCCTCGCTGATAAAATTGCCCTCTGCTCCAGAAACCACGAGCGCCATTATAGCCGGTCCTCCAGGGTACTCTAATAAGGAGACAGAGGCGGACATGACATTGTGCGATAAGGGAAGAGCATAGATGTAGTAGCCTACGTTCCCATACGGAATGCGGTTCCTCTCTCCCGTTCTCTCCGGCTGTCGTAAGGAGCCTCTCATGGTAGGACACTGTGCCAACAGGTGTCCCTCCTCCCCACAATACAGGCAGAGCCCGAGGCAGAGACGTCTCCCTCTCTCCGTAGGAGTAAGCCGGGTCATTCCCACTTCCATAAGCTCCACTCTGCTTGACGGTTCCTGAACCAAAGCAGTGCGCGCCGAGGGTCTCTTCCTGGTGCGTAATAGCCCTTCCAGCTTCACCGCCATTTGTATCAGTTGATCGAGAGTTGCCCCATCGTCCCGACATGCCAGCTCAACCTTCACCTCATCCTTAAGTCCCTCTCTGAATAGGGATAGAAGTGCCGCCTCGTTCCATCCGCTGGACGAGGCTAGGGTCTTGCATTCAAGGGCGTATTCTGCCGCTGTTCTGTTGCCCTGTCAAAGGTGAAGCAGCCTGTCACCTCGCTCCCTCCCCACAGAAGTATGATCAAATACTGCCTGGAACAGGGCTGTAAATGCCTCCATAATAGGTCGATTATTCTGTCACGGTAGATTGATAGGAGACAGGCCAGGTGCAATCACCAAAGTGTTTAATGAAAATACGTAACGAACACAAGAAATGTCTACTGACAATATAGGACGACTGCTCGCAGGCAGGTACGTAATAAAGAGAATCAACAACGTTAGACAAACAACCACCCTACTTATGATATGCCCGACAGCTGGTAATCACCCATAACAGAAGGCACCTGCGTGCCTACTGGAGCATAGATATACCTAGAGTCCTGCAGTCCTGGAATGCGTGTAGTAACTCCTCAAAACCCCTACTAAGGAAAGACAGTCAATATTCAGGGGAACCAGAGCGCCTTCCTCGCCCCAACATAGGTACAGGTGTGACAATGCACCAAAAAATAGAGAACACATTGATCAAAACATATAGTTCTCAGGGAGAAGTACATTTTTAATCTCAAAACAAATGTCATATTACTGTAGTCTGTCATTGTCTTTTAATGAACAAAAACATGTTCTATCATAGTAGCTCAAAACTGTTTAGAAATTCCTCCTCATTGTACCCCTATTTTTACAGTACTGTTGCCTACATCTCACAGAATCGTCCTTTGTCTCTGTGGTACTGTAATCTTGTTCTTTTTTTAATTAACCTGCAACCAGTCAAAATCTATTGAGCAGTCAGTACTGTTAACCTCTTAGTGATCAGTATCTCACCTGTGGGAAATCTTGCCAAAACAATAAAAGAAAGTGGACTGGAATCACAGTTCACAAGTCCAATTTTTTGTTTATATATACATGTCTAACATGTATAAAACGCTTAGAATCCCACAAATTTAGCTAATGTCTCCGCTTTACAATAGCTCTGACATTAAAAAAACATTACAAGTAATAATGTGAGGTGCGTGGCTTGTACACATGCACCTCAAATAAAATAGATGGATTTGAATCAATTCTTACAAATGCAATTTTTGGTTTATATATACACTGCTCAAAAAAATAAAGGGAACACTTAAACAACACAATGTAACTCCAAGTCAATCACACTTCTGTGAAATCACACTGTACACTCAGGAAGCAACACTGATTGGCACATGCGGTTGTGCAAATGGAACAGACAACAAGTGGAAATGATAGACAATTAGCAAGACACCCCCAATAAAGGAATGGTTCTGCAGGTGGTAACCACATAACACTTCTCAGTTCCTATGGTTCCTGGCTGATGTTTTGATCACTTTTGAATGCTGGCAGTGCTTTTACTCTAGTGGTAGCATGAGACGGAATCTACAACCCACACAAGTGGTCCAGGTAGTGTAGCTCATCCAGGATGGCACATCAATGTGAACTGTGGCAAGAAGGTTTGCTGTGTCTATCAGCGTAGTGTCCAGAGCATGGAGGCACTACCAGGAGACAGGCCAGTACATCAGGAGACGTGGAGGAGGCTGTAGGAGGGCAACAACCCAGCAACTAGACCGCTACCTCTGTTTTTGTGCAAGGAAGAGCAGGAGGAGTACTGCCAGAGCCCTGCAAAATGACTTCCAGTAGGCCACAAATGTGCATGTGTCCACTCAAACGGTCAGAAACAGACTCCATGAGGGTGGTATGAGGGCCCGACGTCCACAGGTGGGGGTTGTGCTTACAATTCAACACCATGCAGGACGTTTGGCATTTGCCATAGAACACCAAGTTTGGCAAATTCGCCACTGGTGCCCTGTGCTCTTCACAGATGAAAGCAGGTTCACACTGAGCACATGTAACAGACGTGACAGAGTCTGGAGATGCCGTGGAGAACGTTCTGCTGCCTGCAACATCCTCCAGCATGACCGGTTTGACGGTGGGTCAGTAATGGTGTGGGGTGGCATTTCTTTGGGGGGCCGCACAGCCCTCCATGTGCTCGCCAGCGGTAGTCTTGATGAGATCCTCAGACCCCTTGTGAGACTATATGCTGGTGTGGTTGGCCCTGAGTTCTTCCTAATGCAAGACAATGCTAGACCTCATGTGCCTGGAGTGTGTCAGCAGTTCCTGCAAGAGGAAGACATTGATGCTATGAACTGGCCCGCCCGTTCCCCAGACCTGAATCCGATTGAGCACATCTGGGACATAATGTCTCTCGCCATTCACCAACACCACGTTGCACCACAGACAGTCCAGGAGTTGGAGGATGCTTTAGTCCACGTCTGGGAGGACATCCCTCAGGAGACCATCCGCCACCTCATCAGGAGAATGCCCAGGTTTTGTAGGGAGGTCATAGGGAGGTCATACGGGAGTGTGACTCGATATCCAGACCTCCATGGGTTGATAAATTAGATTTCCATTGATAATTTTTGTGTAATTTTGTTGTCAGCACATTCAACTATGTAAAGACGAAAGTATTTCATACGATTAGTTCATTCATTCAGATCTAGGATGTGTTATCTTAGTGTTCCCTTTATTTTTTTGAGCAGTGTACATATCTGATATGTATAGGAAGCTTAGAATCCCACAAATTTAGCTAATGTCACCGTTTTACAATAGCTATAATGACCATAACATTACACATCATTAGGTGAGCTACGTGGCTTGTACACTCAGCCATTTGTTATTGCGCTTCAAATAAAATAAAAGGTGGATTAGAATCACTTCTCACAACTGCAATTTTTTGTTTATATATTCATGTCTGATATGTATAGAAAGCTTAGAATCACAGAAAAAAATTAGTTAATCTGTCCATTTTACAAGCTATAACGACCATAACATCACGCGTCATAATGTGAGGTACGTCACCTGTAAACAAAGCCGTTCGTTATTTAGCCTTTAAGAAAATTAAGGTGGATTGGAATCACTCCTAACAACTGCAATTTTTAGGTTATATATACTTATCTATTGTCTTTACAAAGCTTAAACAATCTGGAATTTAGCAATGTCTCTATTTTACAATAGCTATGACAACGAAAACATTATGAGTCATAATGTCAGGTTAGTACCCTGATAGCGAAGACATTCTAAAGGTGGACTAGAATCACTGCTTACAACTACAATTTTTAGGTTATATATACATGTCTCATATCTTTACAAAGCTTAAAAACTCTGTGCGTTTTTGTTAAAATATACTTTTACAAATAACGCTATAGCTCATTGGCTGTTCAAACATTTTAGACATATGTTGTCATCCCCTGTGGGACATGATTACAATTGTTTCCAGGACCATATCTTTGATTTCCTTTTTGATGAGATCGCAAAACATGTTTTTACCATGCACAAGACTGAAACAAGGGATCAACCAAGATCTTAAAGTATTTCACAAAAGTATTTTCACAAATAAAATGTTAAACATACAGTTTTTCTCATTACTTTATCAGTGTTCAATGATGGGTGAACAGGTTATGAAAAGTATTTACTACAAACCAGTTAACCCTGGTTCATACGCGGGTTAAGAAATTCTAAAAAGAACATTTTAAAATAAAAACAGTGCTGTCCTTACAAATAGAGGAGGCTGAAGATTGTCTCATGGCCCAGGATAGTTTTACACTCCACAGGCCTGTATGTATTCACTTTATAATAAATAGAGTTATTGTCCACAATTTCAGCTAGATTTGGTTGACATGACAGCTTATACTCAAGAGAACAACAATGTAAAATGTAGGTTAACATGTAGATGTTTTAAGTAAATATGCATGTGTTTGTGTGTTGAAAGACAAAGGGAACAAAGTGTAGTGTCAAACCTTTTTTTAAATTGTTATATGCCAGCAATCTTCCTGCATGGACTTCGGCGGCAGGGAGGACTCACTGAATAACTCCACTGCTAGGATGAATCATGAGACTTGCTGGAAATCATTAATGAATCTGTGAATAAATCAGTGAACAAATATTTTTAGTGAATTGAAATTTAAATATTTGTGTCCCTGAAATGAATCAAAATGCCCATCATAATTCCTGGAGGGATCTGCTGTGCACGTGGCAACTGTGTGAATACACTTGAAGCCCGCCAAGCTGTAATTTTTCATCTTTAGCAGACAGATTAGAAAAGATTAGCTATAAGTCACACACAGTGGTGGATAGAGTATTGAAATGTGTACTCAATTACAAGTACTGTTACATTACTGAAATACTACTCAACTACAATTAAACATATTAATACATAGTGAAACGCCTATTTAAGTAATAGTAAAATTATGGACTTGAAAAAATACTCATGAGTACCCAAAAAAATTACTTAATTACCGTAACGGGAGTAGTTGTAATTCATTACTTCCATCACTGGTCACACAACCGACATTTATCACATAAAATTTAAATGTTGTGTACGAAAAGCCATTGGGCCGCCAAGGTTTTGTGATTTCTCAGAGAAAGAACATTTGATTTTCACACATTTATCTGAGAGTGACAGTGAAATTATTACTTAAAGTGATTTAGGAACACAAACAAATCCTATAATGTTGCTGTTGTTCCCCTTAACTGGATAGAGAAGGGTTACAAATGCACCAAATTATTTTAAAATCTACAGCATAGGAATGCAACAAAGATAATGTATTGGAAATTGCTACAAAAGACAGTGTATAGCTACCTGATGACATTTTGAAGGAGGAAACAAAATAGAAGAAAAATTCTCACTACAATCTCCACTGTCCCCTTAATACGGATAATTGTAAGGACTTCATACTGAATAATAGTAATACAAAATTGCACTTAAAGATCAGGATAAAAGCCCAGCAACATAAGGGGAAGTCCTAGAAGCTATTCAGTTATTTCAGGCTGTAAAGTCAGCAGTGCTTGATGGGATACCTACAGTAAAATATAGCTTATATTTTTTTAGGAATTTAAAGACCCTACTTTAGGTTAGCTTGCTTTAACTACTTATATCTACAAGGTCGACTTTCTGGAACTTGGCAAGAACATCAAAATATCCTGTTGCTTAAACAGGATCATATTAACTTAAGAAACTGGAGGCCTCTCACTCTTCAATGTTGTGATACAAAGATTTTAGCAAAATGTATAGCAGTTACAATTAAAAAATACATACCAGAAATTATCCATCCTGATCAAAAAGAGTTTATTTATGGCCAATATATCGGTGCACAACATACGTCAATTGTTTGAAATAAAAAATACGAAAAATACAGTGATTTACATTTTACAGCAGACTTTGAGAAGGCCTTTGATAAAGTAGTTAGAGTTTATATGTAAACTCTACGATATTCTAACTTCAATGACTCTCTTATATAGTGGGTGAAGGTACTGTACAGTATTCCCAGAAGTAGAATAAAAAATTGATATTTTAGATAGCTTTAACCTATTTAGAGGTGTCAAACAAGGATGTTCATTGTCCTCATATTTATTCCTTATATTAAAATCAGAACAAATCACAACATTAAGGGTTTATAAATCCATGGGATAAAATCAAAGGTCCATGTACGCCGATGACTCACGTTCTCATATCTCCAAATATGCTATTACTGTGTGGTCACATTGAAGATTTTTACAATTTTTTAAATCTATCTGGTTTTAAACTGCCATGCCGTCTTCTTATCAAATGGGCTGATGGAGAAGTGGATATCCTGGGAATACACATACAAACAAAACTGACAGACCTCCCTTCTAGTATTTTTTACAGAAAAATAGAAAAGTAAATAGGATGCTAAAGCCATGGAAAGGAAAGCATCTTTCTATTCATGAAAAAAATGCTTTAGTTAACTCCCTGGTGATCTCACAATTCACCCACTTATTCATAGCATTATCTAGACCAGGATAACCCTTTTCAAAATGAAAAAAACAATTTTATATATACAATTTTATAACAAATGTATATAATATCTAGTAGACAAGGGAGTTAAATTATTAAAATGACTGTCACCCAGAGGGCTACAGGGTTTATGATTGGAACTCAGTGTGGCTGATCACCCCAAGTGATACACATTGGTAATTAGGACTGATTCTTATGTGATTGCAGTGTATACTGTATAAGCCTGCCACAATTTTGATTCATATATGTTTGCTGCGATATGCTGGTTACCTTCTGTTTGTTATTTTTTAAAAGGCATTTTAAAAATGTATTATGAACACTTCAAAGTCAATTGTCAAAGCGACATATCTCCCAAAGAGGTCATGCTACACTGCAAAACCTTATGTTTAAAAATGTTGTTCCATTGGCAAAAAAAGTATAGTTATCCTGTATTGTAAGGTAAAAAATCGAAACATCTTTAAAATAAGACACATTTACTTAACAAGCTATGTTTGTATTAGACAATAACACATTTTCAGTAAAAATGCCCTGAAAATCTGTGTAATTTGTCTTGTTCCACTGGCAGGTTATTTTACTTATTTCAAGCAAGAAATATCTTGATATCATAGTTTTGTTTACTTATTTTTGTAATGTAATTTTTTACATTGTAGTAGCAGACGCTTAGTATCTATTTTGCACCTCAAAATTGCATACTTTTCACTGACTTTTTTTGGTTAACTAAAAATATTACAGACAGAAATCAGGAAGTAAAAATGACAAAGTAACATTTCTGCAAGGAGTTGGAACATAACCCTGCACTAAAACAGGTTAGTTTTGAGGGGGTGGGGGATGGCTGGGTTTTAAAAAATGTATAGGGAAATAGTAAAAAAGTTTTATTTAATTACTTGTATTTCCCCCAAACTTTGTCACACTGGTTCTTAAGCCCTGGGGGCATACCAATATGGATTTCACAGTGATGTTCCTCATGGTTTACAAATATTTTACAATAATTAACAAAAAAATTAACAAAACTTTTTTTTTCTGTAGGATACACATGTAACACAGTGGTAATTTAATAAAATAACATTTCCTATTTTACATGCATTGTTATAAAATGCAGCCCTTCACTTGGTTTCAAAAGCTCAATGGAGACTTCACGAAAAAACCTTTGCACATCCCTGCTTTAAATCAATCACTCACATCCTTCTTTGTACCAAAATGTTATGTAATTCCAAATTGGTTTTCAAGCAAACTGATGAGAGGCTCATCCCAAGTTTAAAATTGAACTTGTGGCAATGCTCCAAATAAAAATGAATAACTTTAAATGGATAGACAATGGTATGCTATTAAGAACATCAACCTTTTTCAACTAATCGATATAAAGTTGTTTGCAATTCTTATTCCATCCTCTGGAAAATTACAGCGAATTATATGGCTAAACTCAATTATATTAATTGAAGGTAGAAAAAAAATTACAATAATGGTATCATGTTTGTAAAAGCCTTAATGAATAAGGATGGAAAAATGATTTCTTACAAACAACTGATATAATTATATGGGGAAATTTGTTCAGCTCAAAAATACAACCAGGTGTCTCATTTATAAAACAGTGGGTAGGATCCTTACTAAATGTGTACGTGCTGACAAAAGCCAGAAATGCCATTTGCCCCAAAAAATGTGGACTTAATAAACCAGAAGTATGCACACCTGCAGGCAATGTTCCCTTTATAAATCACAATCCACTTGGAAATGTGTGCACGTGGATCAGCCTCATACCCCGCCCTCGACATGCCTATATTCAAACATAAATGGTCAATGCATAGCACCACATGAATATTGATGGGTATAAATGAGCCTTTACTGTGAATCATGGCAACAATTTAGAAGAAAACGCAAAATAAAAATATTCTGACACAGAAATCGAGGTGATTGTCAGTGAGGTCAAGGTCAGAAAAGACATATTGTTTGGTGGCCTCAGCAGCGGTGTCACAAACAAAAGAAAAGTAATTTAGTTGCAACATTTTGCTGCTGCAGTTCATGCAACCAGTGCCACAGACAGGATAGTAGCAGAATAAGAAAATGTTGTCAGATCTGAAGGTGGAGGCAAAAAGAAGAATTGCATCCCACCGTCAGAGCGTGTCTGCCACTGGTGGGGGCAAGTGCGTACCTGAACTCACACTGCTGGAAGCAAAAATTGCCTCCATACTTGGGGAGAAGGATAGAGACACTGACAAGGTTGAGACCAGAGACGAACCAGGTATAACTGTTATATTTTTTATTGCATAGCTGTGTAAACAATTCAGACGTGAAAAATCACAGTGGGGTAATTCAGTGTTGAGTCCTTCAGTTGTTCCAGAGTCGGGAGCGGTAGTAAGAGGCGAGGAGGTTCCCAGTAAGGAGTGTAACAGTGAGGGGGCTGTATCCGCAGAGCATCCGGCTGGCTCCAGCAGGTCCTGTGCGTGTTGGCACATCTGGAATGTGTGGAAGTGGCCGGCTTCTGAACGATGCTGTCCTACAGACACAAAGAGACACCATCAGCAAGAGGCGCAGTTAATGTAATTAATGTGATGTGTGAAATATCAATTACATTAAAATATCTTGTGAAAAAAATGTACTTGCTGTCCTTTACAAATGCCGCATTACATCCTCACGGATCCTTGCGCCCTGTTGATAGCCTTCACGTGGGGCAGGGGCCTGTGTGTGAGGGTCCTCATGCTGGGGGACAGTGGGGCAGGAGGGAGAGGAACACCAATCATCTTGTTGTGCAGAATGCCACACGCCCTGATTACTTTGCACAATTTTGCTGGTTGATACAAAGGTCTGCCACCTGAGGCATCTAAATACCTCCATCTGCATTTGAGGATGCCGATGGCACGCTCCACAACTGAGGGTGGGCATCATTATAGCGCATTTCTTCTGAATTCTGCAGGTTTGGAAATGGGGTGAGGATCCAGCGCCTGAGGGGGTAGCCACTTTCACCTGAAGGTTATAAGCGTAGTAATTATATATCATGCTTGAATGGTTAGAATTTCTACATACTTTAATTTCTAACTTACCAAGAAGCCAGCCGTCACGCACAGTGCCTGCCTGTAGTATGTTCCCTACACTGCTATGCATCTGGATAAAAGAGCCATGTGTTGAGCCAGGTCATCGTGCTACTATATTTGTTAGGACCATGTTGGAGTCACATATGACTTGGACATTTTTGGAATGCACATGCTTTCTATTAACATGGACAACTTCATTGTCATATGGAGCCCTTATAGCAATATGAGTGCAGTCAATTGCAACGATTACATTTGGGAAACCGGACATTGCTGCAAATTTCCTTTTAATGTTGGCCTGTTCTCCCACAGTGTAAGGAAACCTGATATAATGGCTAGTCATATTAATAATGCCATTCAATACTGTAGGAATAATTGCACTCAGGGATGGCTGTGATATCCCAGATCTAAGGATAGAATTTAATCATATTATTCCCTAAACGGGTTTTAGGGAAAAAGGTAAACATTATAGCATATATTGTTGATAGCAAACAAATACCTGTCGACTAATTCCTACTGGTAACAGCCTGTTGCCAGAAATCCCAGAGTGGTCAGTACCTGTATTTGTACCGGGATGGCGAGGTTCCGTTGGCTCGGTCTGTCTAATGCCTGACCCAGTTCAGCACATAGATCGAAGAGCACGGCTCTAGGGAATCTAAATCGGCTTATTAGCCAGTCATCACCATGGGCCAGGAAATCCTTGTGGTCCCTCAACACTCGTTCCCTCCTGATCCTTCCATTTGTGTAGTCCTCTAGCAGTGCCAGCGCATCCATCATGCAGCATTACGCACGAGTGTCACCGCAGTATTTATGTGTTTACAACAGACTGATTGTTTCACAACTTGCCAAATTGATTGCGTCATTCCCTAAGTCACCCACCCCGGTATACCATTTGAGGTTGACGTTTTACAGGTGAACACTTTTTTAATGCCAGTTTTGTTATGCTTGGCCTGCGTAATGATTAGGACTGATAATGAGGATATGGAGTGGAGCAATTGTGCAAGAGTTGTCATTTTATTTCCAGACTTTGCTAATTTACACAATTCTTATGTGCAGGTGATGAAGGCAGTGTTTGTGTGTGCCACTGCGGCGTCTCAATGTGTTCTGTTCCAACCATAAATCTCAGAATTTCTCCCAAATTACATTCTCAGGAAACTATTTTGAAAACCTGAATTACGTTATATGCGAACATATTTAGGGTTTTTTACGTTTGAACTGCACATTTCGTTATTAGGCTATATTTGTATTTCAATTACGTTGCTCTGGTACATTTCGTTTAGCGGATTTATGCGAGAACATTCCACACATTCCATACATTCCATAGCGTTCGAAATTATATTGCAACATTCACAGTTAAGGTTAGATAGGAGGATACTAACGGTTAAGGTTAGGCATGAGGTTACTAACGGTTAAGGTTAGATATGACGTTACTGAGGTTAAGGTTAGAATTAAGGTTTGGGTTAACATTACAAAAACCAACAATCGTGTCTGCATGACGCAAGCAATGTAGAACAAAACACACACAATTTGTCCGACTGGATTTGAACTCGCGAACACTGTGATGCAAGTCGCGGATTTATACGCCCATCCACCGTCCCCGACCGCCACCCTAGCAAAAACTACGTTATTTACATGCTACGTCATGATCTTCTTATGTTCATATTTAACGTTATTCGAGTGTTCAATTTAGTTCCCTACAAACGTAATTGACCCTCTCATACGTTCATATTTCACATATTTCGGTTTTACAAAATAGTTCCCTCAGAACGTATTTCATGTGATTTAGGGCTGGTTTGTTCACACAAACTAAAAACAACTAAAAGTGTATGTGATTACACTTTTAAGACCACAGGTGTGGGACAGAATTTGTGTTTTGAGCTATAAATGCTTCATAATTTTTTATTAAGTAACAGTAATCAGTAATTATATTTTTTGTCAAGGTGTAATGGCACCGTGAATATATTTAAAAAGCATAAAATGACACATTTTTACATAAATCTAAAATGTCACTGCTGGGAGTGCCCATAGTTGCAGAAACACACGTATGAAACAAATGCATGTGTGAATCTATATTAACAATGTATATTTAATGAAAACAATGCACCATATGAATCAATGGTGAGGTGATTTTCCATCTCCTCTTAAATATGTCTAAAGGACAGGAGACGGTGAACGAAAACTGCCTTGAAGTATATAATTCTGACAGCAGTGCTTTCAGGAATTGTCAACAAAATATTTTTGCCTCGTTTCCACCCCAGGAAGTTTCCCCATGAACTAGGGATTTTGGGGTGTACAGTACTTTGACCGCAGGGACCAGGGACTAAATAAAGCTCAAGGTACATATTTTTCCCGATTAAAAAGTATCTTGTCATTACGATATAGATGGATGAATGTGTTCTAGACAAATATGCCCATATTTATAACCATTCATGGTGGTCTTTGGACTGCTTTGCTTAAAACCGATATTTGGGTTTGACAAGGGATTTTAATTTGGGCAAAAATAGTATGTATTTCGAAATATTGCAGACAAATGTTTTTCAAAATGTCCATATAAAAACGTACCACTATACTTCTGTCTCCTTTCTTCCTCATCTTTCCTCTTCTTTCTAAACTGTGACCCCGATGGCTTTGATCGTTTCCTAGTAGCCTCCTTACAGAACGGCAGCCAGAAATGTTCAACAATTAACTGTCAACAGGTGTTCGACACTGACGTCACTCACCCAGCTTCCACACCTGTCCTGTGCCAACATTGTCTCTTGAGTCTCTCATAACAAATAAATACGATTGATTGCCTCCACATGAATTATATATATTTTTTAAGGGTGGGGAGGGGAAGAGGGGGAGCCCTATCGGCGCCCCCAAGCAGATTGCGCCCTAGGCAACCTATACCTAGAACCACCCCTGACTACATTTCTGTGCCTGACTACATTTCTGTGCCTGTGAAAAATAAACTACACAGCAAAATCACCAGTGTTAAATCAACTCTGAGACACTCTCAGAGTTGATTTAACACTGTGTTAAATCAACTCTGAGACACTCTCAGAGTTGATTTAACACTGGTGATTTTGCTGTGTAGTTTATTTTTCACAGGCACAGAAATGTAGTCAGGCACAGAAATGTAGTTAAATTAACACTCTCAGGGCCGAATTTACTAACACAAGCGCAGTTTGCGCTGCGTCTGTTTATGCGAGTTTGGTAATAGCGCACGCTATGCTTCCACATTTAGCGTAGTATTTATCAAACTCGATACTCATTTCGCAATCAGCGCATACTCCGCCCTCCATTAGCGCGCCTCTAAAAGCGCAAACAATGGCCCCGTATGTATCTAGCATGGATCTCCATACGGGAAAAAGAAAGCGCAAGCTTAAATTTATTGAAGAAGAAATTAACATCTTAGTGCTTGAATTAACAGCAAACCTGAACACATTACAGGGCAGAACATCCACACCCTCGGAAAAAAAGCAATTTGGATTGCCGTAACAAGTTAAATCAACTCTCTATCATCTACACGGAGAGAAGTGGTGGAGGTTAAAAACGGTGGCAAGACATAAAGCGCAGAACAAAAGAGAAGGTTGCGTACAACCGGGCACACTCGAGGAGAACCAGTTCATGTCCACCAGAAATAGACATGCTAACTACTACTGAAGTGGTGAATGAGAATTAAGGTATGTGTAGTTTGTAATACTGTTCAGTTGGCGTTGTTTGGCATATATGTTTAGCCTACATCTTTAATATGTAAAGTCAACCGATGTGGTTAAGTAATTTAAGAGTGTTATATATGTCAATAATTGCAAATTGCTTATCAAAAATGGAACAGATGGAAACAGATTGAGCCAAGTATATTTGTTGCTGTCACTGCTGCCATTGATGTATATTTGAACACACAGGAAAATGCGCTTGCTGGTTTACACCTGCTTTTAAGAGGCGGTAAATTCCCCCCACAGAATATAGGCGCACTCTTACTGGCAGTCTTTGTAAATACCACGGAATATATAATTAGGCGCACTTTACACGTATCCTCCCACCTTTTTGTGTGGAACTCCCACTTTCCCCATGACCCTCCCTCGAATGCATATTGAAAGCGCAACTTGTCTCTTGTCCCTCATGTGGCACGCAATCTGCGATTTTACCCAAGTGCGCCCGGTTTGTAAATAGCCCGCATCGGTAACGTCCGTCTTTGCGACCAAATAAGGGGTGGAGAGCGACATTAGTCCAACTTATCTACTCCCTTGTCATGGGAAGCACTGTATCACGTAGCGCTATCCGGTGCTTGACCTCCAGGGAAAGTGATATTGTCAAAAACCTTCTTAAATTGCACAAAGTTCTTGTTTTAAGGCTCCCCCTTCAGTCCACTGATCAATTGGGCCGGCAGTAATTCTTCCTCTGGGCCAGCATTATCAGGGTCACAGGTCCACCATCTGTGAAAACACTAATTAAGGTGAACAGTAAAGGTATAAATACCCTCCCTTTCCCCGTTCACACTCAAAGAACTGCCCGTACACTTTCCGTAGTGTGTTGTTCTCAGCCTGCCCAGCTCTGCCAAAAAAGAAACCTCTGATCCCCTCCTTACTGATGGCAACAACATTATTGCTCTACTTGCTTTGCCTTCTAAGCAATTCAACAGGAAGTCCACCTTTGGTCTGCGTTAAGTCCCTGGGCCTGTAAATAGGCCTCTAGCTTAGTCTGCCACACACCAAGCCAATTATCAACATTAAACCCACAAAGTGCTCATAAACCAGGTTATCATTACAGCATTCATTACATGAGGCCCTTTTATATTCGGGTTACCTGGGCCCAAGGAGTTCTGTTCTAAATTCTTTCTATCTTCTGCAGTGGCTGCCAGGGGATCCTGCTGAAAATTAATCCCCGAACAAACCACTGACAGTCACAGGTTTAGAACAATAAAAGGTATATTTAATGTACTGTAATTCATAATAAGCCAAATTACAAGTGTTGTTTAACCGTGTAGAGGCTCAGCATAAATGGAGGTTGCTGGATACAAACACCATCTTTTACCCTCATGCCAGATTCCCGTCACACACATTCAACCCTCCCCTGCTCCCATTACACTCTATACCACAATATTTTAAAACACACCTAATATTAGAGACACAGCACACGATTACAATCCCGGGCCTGACATATGGTTTGAGCCCCTCCAGGTAGCAGCCTTCAGATCAATCATGGGTATCGCAGTAATTCTTACCCACACTACCTGCTGCTCAACCGTTTCCCCCAGCACCACCGTTAAGAGTAGAACACGTGGAACCAAAGTCCCCTCCCACACATTAATAGTTACACTCTGAATGCATTATCAATCCACACTCAATTCTTATTCATCACACACTATGCATTAGGTTATTTGCATAACAGACCCACATGGAAATCTACATGTAACGCTGCTAGCAGGGAGATGACCATCCATTCTGAATTGTAAGAAACACCCTTAATCCTAGGTATGTTCCACGTCCCATAACCTTATTGCTACCATAATGGCCCTGGATCATCAACCCTCCATTACTCAGGCCCAGAAAGACAATGCAAAACAACCCAACAGTACTTTAGGAATTATATTAATAGGGACCTGGGGCAACACACCACCGTAACCCAAGTACATGTACAGCCTACTGCTAAAACCTTAGCATATGACATATTATGGCTGACCCTTTGACAGAAGTATTTCTCACTGAGTCTGACCACCAGGTGGGGTGGTGTGATACAGTCAGACTGCTCAGGTGGATGGTGTCTTTCTGGACTCAAAACTGAAATTAGTAAACATGCCACAAGCTTTAGATGGCCGAATGCAGGCATCTTATCCCTACTCCATCCGTGTACTCTTTAATAATAATAATAATAACATGGACTTATATAGTGCCTTTCAAGGTACCCAGGGTCACTTAACAAATGGGGTGAGTTAGGGGTCAAAAGACTTAATGAAAATTTTTTTTTTGAGGTGCATTGCCAGGGATTCTGACTGACTGACTGTGGGGGATACTGGTGTGCTGACTTCCATGAAAGGTTACAGGTGTAAGTAAATACGACTCTCTTACTGAAGTGGGACCCTTTTGGCTTCAACTACATATTCTATAGAATTTACTCTTAACTGATGTTCTGTGCTGTGTGCTTTGATCACTGTGAACCTGATGAGACCAGGGTTCATGAAGACCCAGAGGACTGAGGTCCAGACACGTGGACTGGTGAGAAGCAGAGTGGACAACAAGAGAGAAGAGAGTGAAGAATAAAGAACAGAGTGATAACAGAGAGTATACAACAGTCATATGCAAAGTTTTAGGCACCCCTGGCAATTTCCATGATTTTCATTTATAAATAATAGGGTGTTTGTTCAATTTAGATCAATTTCATTTTGGTCTATGAAATAACTGTAGAACACAGTAATATTTTGGTAATGAAATGAGGTTCATTTGATTAAAAGAAAATGTGCAATATGCATAAAATTTAATTAGACAGGTGCAAACATTTGGGCACCCATGTCATTTTGTTTATTTGAATACCTGTAACTAACTAGCACTGATTAATTGGAACACACAATTGGTTTGGTGAGCTCATTAAGCCTTGAACTTCATAGACAGGTGCATCCAATCATGAGGAAAGGTATTTAAGGTGGCCAAGTTCTTGTTCTCTTTGACTCTCCTCTGTAGAGTGGTAACATGGATGCCTCAAAACAACTCTCAAATGACCTTAGAAACAAAGATTGTTCAACATTATGGTTTAGGAGAAGGCTACAAAAAGCTATCGCTGAGATTTATGCTGTCAGTGTCCACTGTGAGGAACAAAGTGAGGAAATGGAAGGCCACAGGCACAGTTCTTGTTAAGGCCATAAGTGTCAGGCCAAGTAAAATATCAGAAGCAAAGGTGAAGGATGGTGAAAACGGTCAAAAACAGCCCACAGACCACCTTCAAAGACTTACAACATAACCTTGCTGCAGATGGTGTCACTGTGCATCGTTCAACAATTCAGCGCACTTTGCACAAGGAGAAGCTGTACGGGAGAGTGATGCAGAAGAAGCCTTTTCTGCACACATGCCACAAACAGAGTTGCTTGAGGTATGCAAACGCACATTTGGCCAAGCCAGCTTCATTTTGGAAGAAGATGCTGTGGACTGAAGAAACAATGATGGAGTTATTTTGTCATAACAAAGGGTGTTATGCACGGCGGCAAAAGAACACAGTAAACTTTGGTGGAGGTTCCATCATACTGTGGGGCTGTGTGGCCAGTGCCGGTACTGGGAATATTGTTAAAATTGAGGGTTGCATGGATTCCACTCAATATCAGCAGATACTTGAGAATAATGTAGAGGAATCTGTCACAAAGTTGAAGTTGGGCCAGGGCTGGATATTTCAACAAGACAACCCAAAACACTGCTCAAAATCTACTCTGGCATTTATGCAGAGAAACAATGTTCTGGAATGGCCATCCCAGTCCCCAGAACTGAATATCATTGAAAATCTGTGGAGTGATTTAAAGCGGGCTGTCCATGCTCGGCAACCATCAAATCTACTTATTACAGTGGGCCAGAAGCTGTTAGGCATGCCAAGGTTTTGTTTAATTGTTCAAATATCATTGTATTATGCTCTTTGAAACAACCACACCCATCTTTTTTCCAGAGCAGTCTGTATGTCTCCCGGGGTTACATGTGGGTTTTTCTTTGTATCCCGAACAATTTTTCGCAGTTTTGGCAAAAATCTTTCTTGGTCTACCTGACCTTGGCTTGGTATCAAGAGATCCCTGCATCTTCCATTTCCTAATAAGTGATTTAATAGTACTGACTAACATTTTCAAGGCTTTGGATATCTTTTTTATATCCTTTTCCAAATTTATGTACTTCCAGTACCTTATTACAAGTGTTTTGACGGTTCTTTTCTGCTCCCCGTGACTCAGTATCTATCCTGCTCAGTGCATCCACGTGACAGCTAACAAACTCATTGACTATATATACACAGACATTAATTGCAATTTAAAATGCCACAGGTGTGGGAAATTAACCTGTAATTGTAATTTTAACCAGTCTGTGTTACCGTGTGTGTCTGTAACAAGGCCAAACATTCAAGGGCATTTAAACTTTTAATCAGGTTTGGGTGATTTCTTTTGTCAGTATGGTTTAAAAAGGAGCCAAACAACTATCTGACAATTAATGATTTCATATGATCACTATCCTTACATAACAGTCAGATTTCTTTGCATGAACAGTCATATTGTCAAAATCATTTCATTAGTAAAATGAAAGCAGAAAATCATTGAAATGGCATGCATACTAGGGGGATCCCAAAATATCGATACTACAGATATTACATTTTGTGTTTGAAGATCGATACTAGTGTCAATAAGATCGATACCACTTTCAGTTTCTCTCTTTTACACATTTCAACAAAGAATAGAACTGTCACACCGTGCAAACAACGTCATGTTGTCATGAGCACATAAGTGCTTCTCCAGCTCCTCTGCTGTTGCCTATGACTGTGCAGTGTACTCAACAATGAACATATGGGGTCGGGCACCCTGACTACTTGGTACCTTCTTCTTCTTTGAATTATGGCAGGTCCCTTAAAAGGTGCATATAGTACCACCTACTGTACGGGAGTATGAGGCCGGTCATGGCCCACCCAATGCAAATTCTCCTACCTAAACCCATCACCCTAAGAAATGTAAATACAGTCCACGACCCCATCCCACTCCTCTTTTACCCCCCGACAACACCCCTATATCAATCGTCCTACCCTCCCCCTAACCTTCACATAAAAAATTCCCTCCACTACACACCCATCACACAGACCCGTTTCATGCCTACCCACCAGCTTCAAACCCGCATTCAACCCTGTGTGCCCTAACCTCAACCTACACCAGATAACAAATGCCTTCGCTGGCCCAATACACATATTGGTCACCGGCCCAGACGTGGGCCAGATGCAGGTTGCCACACTTAACTTATATGGGCCTCAAATAAACAGCCAATCCCTAAACAACATTAAAATAGGAATTTGTAGTTAAATCCCAGAGTGCAATATTTTGCATGTGACGCTTCTTCATCACCCATGAAAGTATTTGATAGTGAATTGACATGGGTCGAATTACAGACCTTAAACAGTCGGTGGTGCTTAAACTGTCATCTTACACAGTTATTCTGTGAATGCTGAGTGCAGGAAATGTAACCTGAAAGGTGATTGCTTTTCCATTCTGACTGAAATACAAACCTTAAAGCTGCAGTAGGTAAAATGGTGATATAAATTGAAATGTGAGAAACAGCACCCCCAATTCCCCCCTCCTGTTCCCCCACAGCCGAGCTTGATTGACAGCTGGATCTCTCTCACGTAAACACAGTGTTGGGGAATAGTTACTTACAAGTAGTGAAGCTACTAACTTAACTTCATTTTTCAGTAGCTTGGCAGTAGCTCAGTTGCTTTTAAACAGAGTAGCTTTTCCAGTAGCTATCTACTTTTTGCAGCAAGTAGCTGTGTAGCGTGAGCATAAGCTACACTGTATCATGAACCTGTCATGAATGAAGCAACGCAGCTTCTTCTTATTAGATTACAAACAAAATGTGTGCATTATCGCCACCTGTTGTTTAATCATGCGTCTTGCAGCTTACGGTTCACTGGCGTACAGAAGTGGGTAGACAGTTCAAGTTGGACATACCCATGCTATATTATTCATGATGGAGCAAGACATGGCAGCAGAATATTTGAGCATTCTGTGTTATAAAATAATACTCTTTGAAATCATAATTGTATTGCATTGTGTTAAACAGAAAATATTTTAGTCTACTTAATACATTCCTCCAACACTTTTTCAGTTATTTATAATATACATTGTTCAAAGAAAAAATCAAAGTAGTTTCAATGTAGCTAGCTACTTTTTGATAATAATTTGTAGTGTAGCTAACTACTTTTTAAAAAGGGTAGCTTGACTGTAGTTTAACTACAATAACTTACATATAGCTTGTAGCTTGTTAAACTACAGTTTCAGAGTAGCTTCCCCAACACTGCCTAAACATATGCACGCGCTGCCGGTCGATGCAGTTTATCTGTGTATACAGGAAGCGAACATTATACTACATAGGCTCAGCAAAGGTTTATGGACACACCACAATAAGAAACATTAGCTAATTCAATGTATTGTTTTTCTTTTGAAATATTTATATTTTATGTCAATTGTCAAAGTTAGATTAGCTAGTTAGACGACTGAATGTAACCTAGTCAACGTTAGCGTAGCGGTTATGGGAGCTAGCTCTATTTAGCCAGGTTAGCACACATGTTGTCAGCCTGCCTCTAGATTGATGCAAACTTAGCATATTAGTAAATATAAAACATCACTGTATATGTGCCCAGCACATCATTTAAAGTTTTGTGTACAGGACAAACATGATGGAGATTATGAAGCTGCTGGGCCAAAAGTCCCTCTTCGCAATCAAGGAGGCAGAAGCTGTCCAGGGGTATCGTCACAGGGCTGAGTGAGGGAAAGAACATGCCGGGGGACAAAGCAGAACTACCATGTAGACACTACAGGCAGATGGGAGTACACTATATGTATATGTGCAGCAGTCACCATAATAGCCTCTATCTTAGTAATGCCAGACCATTTCACTATTTATTTTTGCATCTTAAGTTGACTGATTTTATACCTATTATTTGTTAAATGTTTTGCAGTTCAAATATGTTTAATATATTCATTTGAACAAATACTGTAAGTTATACTAAACTGCTTTTCATTTTTTCAACCCTCAAGGCCTTTGCATTCAATCACATTGTGTACAACCACCTGCATTTCTCTATATCAGGCTCCAATTATAAAATATCAGTGGACGGGTGCACTGCCAAATGGGTGGTCAGGGGCCTCGACGGACCAGACCTGGGTAGCACAGGCTTGCTCTGGGGACATGGAATGTCACCTCTCTGTGGGGGAAGGAGCCGGAACTGGTGCGGGAGGTGGAGTGCTACCAATTAGATCTGGTGGGGCATTGTGATGACTAGAAAACTAGGTCAGAGCATCTCCAAAGCTGCAGCTCTGGTAAAGTGTTCCTGGTCTGCAGTGGTCAGTACAAATCAATAGTGTTCCAAAGAAGGAAAAGCCGTGAACCGGCAACAGGTTCATGGGTAGCCAAGACTCATTGATGCATGTGGGGAGCGAAGGTTGGCCCGCGTGGTCTGAGCCAACAGACGAGCTAGTATACAATTGCTGAACAGGTTAATGCTGGTTCTAACAAGCAGTTTGTTGCATGTGGGGTTGAGTAGCTGCAGAACAGTCAGGGTGCCCATACTGACCACTGTCCACTGCTGAAAGCCCGTACAATGGTCACATGAGCATCAGATCTAGACCACAGAGCAATGGAAAAGGTGGCCTGGATGGATGCACATAGATGGCCGGGTGCGTCGCTTACTTTGGGAACATATGGCCTCAGGATGAGGAATCTCAAGAAGGCAAGCCGACAGAGGCAGTGTGATACTTTGGGCAATTTTTTGCTGGGAATATTTGCGTCCTGCCATTCATGTGGATGTTACTTTGACATGTACAAACTTCATAAGCACTGTTGCAGACCATGTACACCATTTCAGGGAAACAATATTCCCTGATGAAATTGGCCTCTTTCAGCAGGATAATTCATCAATTATAGCAGGCTTGTATCCATAACAGACAGCTGACAGTTATATCAGCATAATACTATGTGGTGATCGAATACTAGTGGAATGTCTATATATAACCAGCCTGTGGGAAAAAGCTGCATCTAGTGGGGCTGAGGGATGGAACCAGTCTGTGGCTTGGATGGCTTGCATCAGCAATGATCTTCTTTGCTTTCCTTTGGCACCTGGTTCTGTAGGTGCATTCAAGGGAGGCAGTCTGACCAGGCTGTACAGCTAAAAAAATATTCTGACTGTGGTGTATAGTGGGTACAAAGATTTGCACTAATGTATTTTCAGTCAGTAGTGGTACTGAATGATCGTGTACATTGTCACACTTGCTATCCATGGTGCTAAAGGAACAAGTCAAACACGAGAAGAGAAGTCGAAAATAAACAGTGTTTATTTCAGATAACACTGCATAAAGCAAAACTGCCTCGAGGGGTGAAAACCATCAAGTATAAATGTAACACACACAGGAAGACTGGACATTACATCAATGACCGACAGGGTACAAACACTGACACAGGACTTATATACAGCACTAATGAATGGAGTGAATGCACCTTGAAATGTAAGTAATTAAGATAAGACAATGATAACATGTGATCATGGCATGTGACTAAAGAAGTGGGAACATCTGATATAAACAAAGCACACTGGGAAGAAACTCAAAATGAACACAATCCATGGAACATAAACATAAACCAATATGTATGAACCCTTTAGGGGGGGCCATTACATTACAGTACCCCTCCCACAGTCCGGCGGATGACCCTGCCACAGCCAAGAGGTGAAGAGGGAGGGAAGGCAGCAAACCCTTAATGTGAACGGGGGAAGCATTTCCTAATAGACCTGGCCCAGGAATCCTGAAAAAGATATTGACCTCATATCATCAGTGGAAGATGCCTGGTTGTTCTTTAACAATGTCTTCATTGCCTTCCTGAATAAGCATGCGCCTTTCAAAAAGTTTCAAGCATAGAGCTGATATAGTCCCTGGTTCACTCCAGAACTGACTGCCCTCAGCCAGCACAAAAACATTGTGGCGTACTGCATTAGCTTCAAATAATCCACTCGATTTGCAGCTCTTTAAGGAAACTAGCAACTGCACAGACAGGCATTTAGGGAAGCTGAGGTTTTTATTCAAACAGAAATTTGCTTCCTACAGTTCCAATTCTAAAAAGTTTTGGGACACTGTAAAATCCATGGAGAGCAACAACTGCCCACACCTCTAAGATTAGGATACACTGTCACCACTGAAAGGTTTACGCCACTCTGGACGTGTCTGAGCTGGAATATGTTGAAAATTACAAATACTTAGGGATCTGGATAGACTTCTTGCTCTCCTTCCAGACCCATATTAATCATCTCCAGTCCAACATAATCTGGACTAACATAAATCTAGGATTGGCTTCCTATTACATTCACTCTTCCTGCCAAACAAGCCCTTGTGAAAATGACCATTCTCCCAATGCTTGACTTTGGTGATGTTGTCGACAGAACTGCCACAAATTCTCTTAGGACACTGGATGTTGTATACCACAGTACCATCCGTTTTGTTAACAAAGCCCCATATAATACCTATCACTGCAACCTTTACTCATTATTTGGATGGCCCTCATTAAACACGTAGCGCCTGAATGACTGGTACCATCTCATCTATAAGTCCTTACTAGGCAAAACCCCACCTAACTTAAGCTCATTAATATCCATAGCATCATCCACTCTCAACCAGCGCTCGAGCAGGTATCTCTCCCTAGTTGCTACAAAACCTGCAGCTCATTTGGCCACCATCTACTGATAGACCACTGCACATATTGACTCTATCCCCTCTCTTTGCCCATTCATGCCCTAGCGCCCTCATCAAACCCTTACCGCATCTAGCACATACACAAAAGCACATCTGTCTCTGTATAATATGCACCATTGTTTAGTCATGCTCATCATTTTATCTATCCTAGTGTTATTTTTCTTGCACTACCACTTTACATGCCAAATAATCTACCTCTATATGTTTCGACCATTTTCGACCATATTTGCACAGTATATTTTATCAAATTGTAAAACTGTTTTATGTGTATATGAATAATTGAATGTTTGTACATTGTGTGTACTTTTTTTTCTCAGTCGATTAACCTGGTTAAATAAGGTTGAAATAAAATTTATAAATAAATAAAAAGCTAGACATCCCTAAGATCTCCACTGAATTGGGTAGATCTGCTATTAGTTCCTTTGCCCCTCACATATACACTAAGTTGGAGGAACTGGTGCCTTTAGGGCATTTTAGAAGTTTACTTGAAGAACATAATTCTGCATCAATAATAAATGTATTTTGGAAATGTCTGTAGGGGTGGATACATTATTTGTTATGGAAAATCAAGTCTGACATTTCAAATTAGAAATGTGTCATTTTAATGCATTGTTTTTCCCCAATGTGTTTTCCCTGAAATATTATAGTTAAATAAAAAAAGTGTGTATATTATTAGTTACGTAGGTGACATGAGAATATGTCCCAAATATACAATATACTAGCAGCGATGTGTACAGTAGATGATCAATGTACATCAAATATTTGATAAAATGCTACATAGGTGATTAGCATAGCATAATTAGTGCCTACAAAATTACCAATGAAATATTATAAGCAAGCAGCAGTCAGTACACAGTGTTGGGCATTTAAAAAGCAGTAAATGGAATAGCATTAGTCTAATAACGAATATCATGCAAAGGCTACAGTATTTACTGTAGCCTTTGCATGATATTCGTTATTAGACTAATGCTATGCCAAAAAGCAACCAACCAATACACCCACTTTACATTGATAAGTCAACACTGCATCTGCTTTCTTCCTGTTCTTTTATATTATATTCCTTTGTGCTGCTATGTTGACCAAAAATTCCCCTACGGGGGATTAATAAAGTCAAATCTTATCTAAAGCTAACCACGCCTCTGACACCACAATGCTATCACTAGGCAAGTATAATTTAAATAGTATTAGTTAAATAACTGACATCAGAAAACACCCCAAATTACTTCAAGTGTATATACATGACACATGTGCTCCAAGACATGTAATCATGTGACCAACCACCTATTTCTGGTCTTATCATCACAAAAGTCATTTTTTAAACATTTTATGAAAGTTCAGATTCTGAGCTTTCAAATGGTATATCATGAAGTGAAATGGAAGGAAAATTTGAGAAAAAAAGTTATTGTTCTTCAAATGTTGACACACTTGGAATTGTAGTGCTGAGAATTTGACCCTCAAAGATCAGCCTAAAATTTCACCCCAACAAAAGTCTCCTTTGTTAATGCCCATTCAAGATTGTTCACACATTCCTGTTGGCAAAGTCCAAAAGAGATTTAAAAGACACAACTAACCTAAAACACAAGTCCATCAGTCCCGCTGGATAGTCTCCCCTAAAACTCTGGGGAAGAGGAGCGCCGAACAAATCCAGATGTCGGGGTGGTCGTTACAACATCGACAAGAATATTAGTTTTAAACATGATTTTGTTCTGTTTACCGTATTATTTATGAGGATGAATTACATAACATGCCAATATAATTAGCCTACATAATATATTGAGTGTTCTTTTTGCAAATATGTGCAATATGTCCTTCATTTGGCTTTACGTTTCAATCTTGTTTTATATTGTTTGTATTTCTCTGCAGGCTGTTAATTGTATGCATGGCTTTGTGACATCTTCATATTATTAATGAGAGGCAGTATTTTGATTTCAGTTACACAACGCTCTGCAGTTTCAAAGGGATCTACAGTAGCCTATGTGTTTCATCCATCTGCCGATGGTGTCGCCATTTCTCATTTCACCCGTTTTTGTGCGTACGCCTGGGTCAGAGTTTCCGTGAAGGACCGTACATTTTCCGTCAAGTTTGCTTTTTATAAATCCCAATTATTGCGTAGAGAGCTGCATACGTCTTCTTTTGTGTGTACGCCATGTTTATAAATGAGGCCCCAGGGCTGAAGAATCACCAGAAACAAAATCCAAACTTCAGGAAAACCAAACAATCTCTGTCCAGCAAAGTGTCCATAACACCTTTTGAAATAAATCCACGGTCCAATGTTTTGCATGCACCGAATCGAGAACCGTTCTGCTTAGCCAGGTATCACGTCGGTGGCACCTACTTGTAGTAGGGGGGAGAAATATAAATAATATGCACTTATAAAATGAACACATTAATAATTAATACATTTCCTTTTCCCCCGGAGGCAATGTGCTGAGTGTATATATATGTTAGGAATGCCTAATATAAAGCGTAGTGAGAATCTTATTTACCTTGTTGATATTTAATCTATAAATCTGACTCCATATGTGTATAAACTAACTGAGCAAGTTCACCTGTGCTCTATAAGGTGTTAGCTTGGAATCCACTAGGTACAGTAGCTAGTCTAGATGCACCAAGCACAAGGGTAAGCACAGGTGCGCTCTTTATGCGCTAAAATATGGTAAGTCTATACATTTTTACAATAAAACTAACCTATGTTTTACCCTTGGGGACAGTTTTAGAACTCATCATTGAAACATTTCAGCTTTGTCTACCATTCAGCCATACATTTTATATATGAGGACAGTTTTAGAACTCCTCAATGTCTGTGATGTAGTGGTCAAATAGGAGGGTAAACAATCAACTCTGGAAAATCATGTCAAAATGAACAATCAACAATATGAACGAGGGATTGAAATGATTAATCAACGATCGATAATTGATCATTAAGAATTTTGTCGATCACGTTAATTTGCTATTGATTAAAACTAAGGCCACCTGCAGACTGGCTGCGGGGCATGAGCGTTTTTATTTTGGCTTCCATGTTAACAGGTTGGAGCTTGCACAATGCCTGCGTGACACGCGCGGCTCGAGCCGCCCCAAAAACGCTTGCATGCTAGAAATAGGACCGACGCCTATTTTTCACGCGACAGGCAAGCGTGTTGGAAGCATTTCCAGGCAAAATAGCATATGAAAAGATGTTTATATGTCATTTTGACATGAATACATTGAATAAATGATATTTTAAAATTTGAACGTCTCTAAGTTTTAGACAAATGCAGATATAAATGAAATAAAATAAAAAATATTATTGATTTTCAAATATTGCACCTGTCAATAAATACTGTAGCCTATTTTGCCGTCAATACTGCCGACGTGGTCTTTGCTGTAATCAAATCAGTAGCTATATATTTATTTATCAGAGTTGGAAAGATGTGTGATAACAGTTGAAATTGTTTTCGTAAAGGCAGGAGCAAAACCTCAAGGACGTTTTAGCTGCAGAGATGCCAGGGTAAGTTTCTAGCTAGAATGAAAGTGATTTTTCAATAGTGAAATTCTATAAAAGCTCCATACATGTTGGTAATAGGCTAAAAAAGTGGGTAGACATTTACTGCTTTCGTATCAACATGACTGTTCCCATTTTTTTATCAACCTAAACTTTTATCCAATCTACTCTCTTTTAGATAGAGGGAAATGCGACCCATTTTAAATCGAATCGTCTTTACAAAGGTTACCTATAGCTACAGTATTGTATGCTTTACATGTAATAAGCGGGTTTATGAGGTAACATCATATAAGCCTACAGAACGTCAACGTTGACTTGTCCATTCGCCAACGCACAATCGTTGTGCATATCTAACTTGTCAAAACAAAAAATACATGTTTTTTTAACATCCATATATTAAAAGGCATTCGTGTTAGCAGGGAATATATCGTGTTCTCAAACACAGTTTTCACAGTATTTCTGACGTTGAGTTTGACAGAAAAATAATATATTTTACTCAAATCAGTATCTATTTCATCACTATTTGAAAGGTGTGTGATAACAGTTGAAATTGTTGTCATAAAGGCAATAGCATCACACCGCAAACCCTAATGTCCCTGCTGGCATTCGACTGACATTAAACATTTAAATGTGGTTGAAATAAAGTCAGTTTATGAAAAACCATTAATTCAACATCAAAACAACGTTGAACACCAAATAGGTGAAGTGGTGTCGTTAACTCACTATAGATTCAACATAGAAATATCAATATTTTTTAGTTGTATGTCAAATCAACATTATTTTTACAACCATGACTTTTAAACATTTTGTTGAAATATATCAGTAGAAAAATAACGTTGTTCCAACATCCAAACAACGCTAATCAATTAACTGTTGAAAAAGTGTTGATACATGAATAATGATACAACATTGAAAGATCAACTCTGAATTAAATGTTTGTTGAGTCGTGATAAAAGCGCTTTCTACATCTCCCAGCGTAGAGCAACTCCTGTTTTTTTTTGTTGAGTCTGATTGATCATTTTGGAACATCGTTCAATGCAAGGGCTTGATTGGAGGACGGCGGTTGTCCATCACACAAAGACTGTGACTAGAACTAAATTCTATTGGCTCTGATTGTTCCAGACAATTAACCTCTGCTTGCGCATGTGCGAAGTGGGTCTGTGTCGTCATCGTCAGGCTAGCAGATTCTGACTTGGACCGGTTCGGATTGAATTTAACAGCTCAAACGGTAAGCTTTTTCAAAAGTTTTTGAAGTCACATTTTATAACTTTAAAATTCCTAAATAAATTCTGTAAAAAGTCTGCCTGACTCTGGCCCATATATTAATACGTAAGTTATTGTGTTAATTAATATTGTGTGTATGGGCAGACTAGTTTAACCGCGAACCGTTGTTGTGTGCTAGCTAACCGCCAACCGCCTTTCTGTGTGTGTTTGTGTGTGTGTGTGTATACGGCAGATTAACGTTACTAACCAACTGCCTTTTGTTGCTCGCCCAAGCACATGATTATCAATGACCTTGCACGTTGATAAATACTAATTTATATAGTTGAAACATTTGCAATGCCACAAAAGTTGATATTTGCCACATATTTTAATTTGAGAGGTTAGCGTTTGCTAATACTGATCTGTTTTTTTTCTTCCCCTCATCAGACGCTGTCTTGAACTCATTTGACACAACGAAAACAAAAGTAGACGTGTACATCGCCAAATACTTGAAATATGCACCAGAGAGAATGGGTGGTGGTGGGAGAAAGAAGTACCAAGAAGGGAAGATTTAACATGTTCAATGTTGCCCAATGTTTGGGCCGTTTTTCGAAAGTTTTGTGTGAAATGTTGGCACACTTGCAGCCATGTAATAAAGCATGTTTCTTACGTCAGTGAAGTGTCTTGATCTTGCTTTGAACAATTGGCTTCTTCCTAACTGAATGCGCTTGTCTACAAACTTAGTTTTTATGTATCCATTTCAAAGTGTTTGGTGTAACTGTTGAACACATTAATACTTTAGTGAAACAACTATAGTGACGTTGAAGTTTCAACGTTGATTGGATTTGCAAAATCTAAACTAAAATCAATATTTATTCAATGTTGGCGAATTCACCTATGTTGAGAAACGTGACGTTGGAATAATGTTGCTATTTCAACGTTGATTAGATTTGCAAAATTGTGACTCAACGTTGTCACGGATAAATGATGGATCTGGAAACAGATGCAGGTATAGCGAATATTTATTCCTTATAAGAGAAGTCCAGGCATGAAAATTACAACAGGCAACTAGCGTATACCGTCACAGGGAACAATAATCGACCTCGAGGTGATCACAGCACCCGGCATAAATACTCTGGTGATAGATCTTGATACAGGGCACCTGTGTGCGCACCAATAAGAAACATAGAGAAGGCTAGCACTCTCCCCTGACAGCTAGGTGACGTAACGCTAGCAACGCCTATACACATACATAAATGGGCAGTCCAATAAACACAAGAAAACACAACCAAACAATATATACGAATAAACCTAAACACTAGCAGGAGTCCCACTCTGGGACCCCGTTACAAACGTTAAAATGCCAGCTGGGGTAGACTGGTCTGTCGGCACCTATGTCCCGAGATATAGCCCTCCCTGTACCTAGGAGCAACAGCACCGCCTCAGACACGTTTCTGGTGTGCAAAGACATAGAAAACGCCACGCAGCCGCCACGCAACTGACACGCAACAGAAACGCCACGCTCACGCCACGCAGCCAGTCTGCAGCCGGCCTAATGGTACGGATCCACTTGTCCGACACGGCAGTCGGGTGTTGTAGCAAGACTACCCTCCATTCGTACGTTAATGGGTGTTCCTCAAATACAGCTGCGGGCTACAGCCACCATCATTGATTCACCACGAGCCTTCCCCCCGTCTCCTCTGTGCTCTACGTCCATTGGATAGTCGCTTCGCGTTCAACGGATTCATTTGCATAAAGCTGGGAATATTCATCTTTTCTGTCGCGCAACATTTTCTCAAATGCAGTGCTGCCTTCCCGGGATGCTATGCAGGCACGTTGAAGTCGCGTGACGTCACCCATAGGAATAGAGCGAGATGCGACGCGACAGAAGTGTATCACGGAAAAGTGGATCCGTACCGTAATGCAGGTTGCGTTGCGTAGTGTGAGTCTTGAAGCAATGAAAATAATTTCACTGTGTGGAGGCAGTTAAACTTTTGACCACCCGGGGCAATATGACCCACGTCAAACTCATTTAACTGCGAGTTTCTGTTTAGATTTCAAAAGTAATCATGAAGAGGTCGCATCAAAGTCTGCCGTGGGACCATTTTGATATAAAAAATTACTTAGTTCACTGCAAACACTGTGATGCCATGTATAAGTACAACACGGCAACGACTCAGATGATGTACCACTTAAACAAAGTGCATTAATGTTGGAGGCGATGCATCCTGCTCTGGTAGGCCAATCTCGCTCACCCTCTTTCTCGACTCCGTGCCTTGGATAGTTTTGAGTTACATTTTGACAAAACCTGTCAGACCTAAGTATTATTATGTTTTTGGTTAAGTTATTGTTTAACATGATTGTTTTTTATTATTTATTATTTTGGAACAAACAAGTGTCTCTGTTTAAAGGTACTATATGTAGTTTTCCAAAACAATAACAAAATACATACTTTGCATTAATTAAAGCAAACATCACTATACCTATATTATATATATTTCTAAGTTGTGTACTTATCCTATTATCCTAAATGTTTCCACCAACTTTTACAATCAGAAGAATTTGTAATATAATTAGAAGACGCGGGACGTTATTTTGTCTTCCACCAATGGCATCATATAACCTTTGACTGCTGTAGTTGCTCTAAGTTCCAGGGAACCGCCAAACATAACGTTAATAAAGTTATAATATTTTTATCAATACATTACTTTGTCAGTGAACATTTTTTCTGCCGGAGACGCTAGATTGGAAGGTTGTCATTGCCGACAATAACAAAACCCATGATCCCACGCTACTTCCCGACGTCATTCAAGTACATATTTTGCTATTGTTTTGATTGAGAGACCCCTAGCGGCCAAAAACGACAAATTGTACATTTAAGAACGTCGGCTCACAGCTGCAGATTCTGCTGCCTTAGCGCACCGCATTGTATATATCTTCAAGTTTAACTGCCACAAGTTGTTCTTCTTGTAATAAATATATCATCGAGGAAAATCACGCTGTGTTTTTATATTTTCATTGCATTTTTAATTTATAAAGTTTAAAAAATAATGAATTTTAATATAATCGATACTCGATTGTTAATTCTCCCGACTGTAAAGATTAACTTCCCCACGTAGTATACAGAACAACACAGTTTATTATCAACATGTATGTATAGTCCACAAGCAAAGGCACATAGGATAATTCAAGGCAGAATAATATTCAAACAGAGCAGTGGTCAGGCCAGAATATCAATATCAGAGAAAGCAAAGGTACCAGGGATAATCCAAAGGCAGAATCATAAACAAACACAGCAAAGGTCAGACCGGAATGACAATGTATAAAGATAAGGCTCAGTATGAAATGGACAGTACTTACAATACCTCGCAATGAAGCAATGGAGTGTGTGTGTCTTAAATGCTGACTGAGTGAGAGCAGGTGAATGGAATTTGGTTGATTGAGTCTGGTTATGGGAAATGTAGTTCTGATCAGTCCAGGAAGGGGAAGATGTAGTTCACAGGGATGAGGAACCAGGAAATGTTACACCGACGATCGACTAAGAAAATTTTACCGAATGCCCATCCCTAATATGAACGAAGACATATTACATTTTAAACTATATCATTTCATTGCTTGTCATGCATAACCATGCATTTACATGGCCTTGTCTACTTTCTTATAAATTACACAAAATCCACAGAGTTTATTTGTTTCATTATCAGTTTCACCAAAAAGACAATTAGAAAATGTTCATATTGAATCTTTTTCCAAAGTGGATAATCTGACTTCTCTATCCCTTTTCCAGGGATACATTTGGCCCATTTGTGCTACCTCGTGTAGTTATTCCTGGCAAAGGAAAATCCATGATCATGTTTTGAATTCTTGATCACTGTAATGTAGCTGTGCAATGCAAATACAAGGACACACTTCTTTTGCCTGACATCTCTCTGCTGCGGTGGTGGTCTGCACTCAGGGAGGTCTGGGGTATGCACACTTTGGACTAAAGTTGCTGTTGGACAGAATGTTGTATGAATACAATGAGAAAATATGTGATTAAAAATAAGGATACACGTTTTGATTCATTGTATCATGATTTCCAACTTGTATATTTATTTATTTTTTGTAAATCCTGTGCATAGTGCTCCCTTTTAATTGAGGATGAGGTCTTACTGATTTCCCTGCATAAATTAATAAAACAATAAAAGAATACAAAATTATACAGCTCTGGAAAAGCGTAGAGACCAATGCAAAATCATCTCTGGTTTTCTATTGATTGGTCTGTGTTTTGGTAAAATTCAGAGCATGTAACATCCAGCCCAGGGAGGGCTGCGATGCAGAGCCTGTTAATGGACTCCCTTTCGTGTTGTCTCTTCTGTTTTGTCTCCTTGGTTCCTTTCAGTATTTATACAGTGGTTTTGTTAGTTAGATTATTACCTCATGTGTCCTTAGGTGTACTGCCCTGTGTGTATGTCCCATGTTAGTGTTCAGGTTTGCCTCCCTCTTGTGCCTCTGTTGTATATTGCATGTTATATTGATTTGAGTGTGTGATGTCATTGTTTGTACCTCCCATGTCTTGTCACATGTTTCTGTTACCCAATGGATCTCTGTCTGTTATCCCTAGTTAATTTCCTTGCCCAGGTGTTGCCCATTGTCTCTTGTTAGTAGTTGTATTTAGGTTGAGTGTTTGGTCCTGTCTCTTGTCGGTCAATGTTCCATGTCGCGTGTATCCTGTTACGTGTCCTGTTCCGGTGTCTCCAGTTCTTTCATATTTATATTTGCTTAGCCCCTCATGGCAGTGTTTTGTTTCTCTTAAATAAAAAGTTATATTGGATTATTGCAACCTTCGCGCCTGTCTCTATCCATTCCGAGGGGATTCGTGACAGATTGACCGACCCTATAAAAATGAGATAGCGAAGGAGCTCTTCCCTGGCTTCGGGAGGTCGGCACTCCGATGGGGACCTCGACCGGCTCAACCGCCCCTCCAGGGAAAGCCTTCCTCTCCCCCCCAGGGGAGGAGACGCTGAAGGGGATCTCCGCCGGATTAACCGGCTGATTATCGAGCAGGCCGTGGCTATGGGCTACTCCTCGGCAGACGCCGAATACGGGGCCGATGGAGTAGCCTGTTTTGGGTTGTGTAGCTGGCAGGAGGAGGAAGCCGTCGAGGGCAGCAAGGAGGAGGCTGAAGAATGGGATGATGAGGAGGACGAGTGGGATATAACCCCCGAGTGGATAGGAAAGGCTATCCGGAGGACCCCACCACCGCTACCTCCACAGCAGTCCCGGATGGCCTCTATACCTCCCGGTAGGGTTTCCTGCTCTCCCATAGGCTATACTGTTAGCTCTCAGGCTACTTTCCATATCGTCCAGGCTAGCTGCAGTAGACCCCCTGTTAGCATATAGGCTAACAGGCCCCATAGCTTTCAGGCTACCTCTCATGGCTTTCAGGCTACCTTTCATAGCCCCTCTAGCTCCTCTAGTACCCAGGCTAGCTCTCGTAGCTCAAAGGCTAGCATTCCCAGACCCACTAGTCCCCAGGCTAGCTCTAGCAGTCCCCAGGCTAGCTCTAGCAGTCCCCAGGCTAGCTCTAGCAGTCCCCAGGCTAGCTCTAGCAGTCCCCAGGCTAGCTCCAGCAGTACCCAGGCTAGCACTAGCAGTACCCAGGCTAGCTCTCGTGGCACCAAGGCTAGCATTCCCAGCCCCACTAGCCCATCTAGTAGGCAGGTTCACCACCTTAGGCCTCCAGCCATGTTTTCCATTACTCCCTTCATGTCACATGTACGGGACCCCATACCCAGAGTAGGGTTGGTTAGGGGACTGCTGGGGAGGCAGGAGGTTAGCCCCATAAATGAGAGGGATCTGGTGGCACCCTCTATTTCCCGGTTGGAGGGTGGGGCCCTTTCCTTCGCCCTGGCCCTGTGGGAGGCGGACCACCCTCTGTTGGAGGACCACCAGGGGTTCACCCGCCTGCTGGAGAGCATGTTCGGGCCTCTCCCTAAGATGGCCACCTCACCGCCTCCAGCAGCCTGCCCACCGCCAGCGCCTCCGGCAGCAGCCTGCCCACCGCCAGAGCCCACCTCCGGATCCCCTGCTCAGCCACCGCGGACCTCCGGACCCCCTGCTCAGCCGCCGCTGACGTCCGGAACCCCGTCGCTGACGTCCGGAACCCCGTCGCTGACGTCCGGACCCCCATCCGGAACCCCGTCGCTGATGTCCGGACTACCGCCGGACCTCCCAGACGCCCTGCCGCCAGGGCTCCCTGAGGCCCTGCCGCCAGGGCTCCCTGAGGCCCTGCCGCCAGGGCTCCCTGAGGCCCTGCCGCCAGGGCTCCCTGAGGCCCTGCCGCCAGGGCTCCCTGAGGCCCTGCCGCCAGGGCTCCCTGAGGCCCTGCCGCCAGGGCTCCCTGAGGCCCTGCCGCCAGGGCTCCCTGTCCCCTGGCCGGCTGAACTGCCTGTCCCCTGGCCGGCTGAACTGCCTGTCCCCTGGCCGCCTGAACTGCCTGTCCCCTGGCCGCCTGAACTGCCTGTCCCCTGGCCGCCTGAACTGCCTGTCCCCTGGCCGCCTGAACTGCCTGTCCCCAGGCCGCCTGAACTGCCTGTCCCCAGGCCGCCTGAACTGCCTGTCCCCAGGCCGCCTGAACTGCCTGTCCC
>JACXGM010003289.1:18983-42686 GCA_016801145.1 Umbra pygmaea | reverse complement strand
CCTTCCAAATTTACTGAAGTATTTCCAATGTTGCTGAAATATTTTGTTCCGATTGGCTTCTCCCTTGACTGTATGCCTCCATGTCCCACCGATTGTCTGCGAGCTTCTACTGGAATATACGGTAATTCTCTACTGTGCGACAGGAAGTCACGTGGTTTTGAGACAGGAACTAGCATACGTTTACAAAAACTGCTGATACAGGGCCAGAACGTGAGGTACAAGGTATTGGAGCTTTTTATCCATAGTCCTGTTTCTTTAGAAATAATCAATGGAGAAATAGAGTCTTTAAAACGCTTCCGATTTCAATTTATTCGCTGTCAAAGTGACCCCTAAACTCATTGGAATGAATGGAATGCTAACGTGAGCTGATAGCCTGGTAGCATCTGACTCGCTACATACAAGCCTCGACTTCCGGATGAAAAGCTACCCCCTTGACTTAACTACCAGAAATACACATTCACATGCATTGTCACCTAACAATTCCATATCTGTCAGAGTTAGCCAACCTCCACTTTATATTTACTCCTATATGTTTAATCTATAAAATAACATGAAATTAATTAAATAAAAATTAATTATCAGTCTATACTTAGTTTTATTCAACACAATACTGTATATACTCATTCAAATAACTGATACAATAGTGAAATATTTTTATAGGAATATCCCCAACTTTAATCCGACTTTCCACACAATATAGTCTACATATACTTGTTTAACCCTTATTCCTTTCCAAACGACACCCTCTGTGTTAAACCTATTCTATTTATATATAATCAATCAAATCAAATAGATTACTGAGCAAGACCAAGAGAAGAACACTTTACCCAAATACTGTCTTTTAATACGACTTAACATCTTCTTTGTCAGTGAATCCTTTCTGCCAGCGTTTTCCTTGTTTTTCCTCCTCAGGACTTCTCAAGATGAAATCACTTTTTCAAAGTAAGTCTCTGCCGCTTCTTTGTCCTTGAAGTATTTTGTTTCTCCTCTAAAGGTAATAATCAGAGTGACAGGATGAATGATCCCATTTTTGATCCTAGCTTCCCGCAGTTTAGCTCTCACACTCTGGAACTGGGATCTTTTCTTCGGCATCTTTGGCTGTTCTGACAAATATCTCATTGTCTGGCTTTTTTATGTCCAAGACGTAGTGAAGCTGAAGAGAAACAATTAACATGCTTATAAATGTCTGATTAAATACCAGCAACACATGGTATACAAAGTCTATTACATTATCTTAATGACAACATTGATTATGTAAATTCTTTTCATACTAATTGTTCCTGGATGGGGTGACTGCCAAGTGTCCAAGAAGTTCTGCAGGCTTGAATGTTGTCACACTTTGTCAAAGCTTCACAATGAAATCCACACTGGTCCTTGTCTGTTAATGTGAAATACAATAAGACAGACAGGGCCATACAGCGGCACATATGTGGTCAAGCCATGGACCGTACAACAGACAAAGATGAAATACAGATATTAATTGCCAATATTACTTTGGGGTAATACATTGTCTTACCCCTATCAGCTTGTGCTCTGGGTGACAGAGGTTCTACTTCAGAAGATAGTTCCTCAGACAAGGCATCCATTTGTTGTGCCTTGGTTTCTTTTACTCCAGGGTGTAAAGCTTGTGTATGTAAAAAAAACAGAAAATCAGCACAATGAAATTAAATTTTCCCTTTTAGAGGGCTTTTTTCAATATAATTATTATTATGTACTTAAGACTTACCTAATACTGCTTGTCCAACATCATTGAGAGTGATGTGTCTGATTTGCTGTCTTCTAAGACCCCTCTGTAACTGCAGATCCAGGAGATGTTTGTTTGTGTCTGTATTCCTCGTGTGAAGGATGTTTCTCATCATGAAGACATGTGTTGATGATGCCATGTTGTTCAAAAAGTAGTTGTTTTTGCGCATGCTTGAAAACAACTGCTCAGCTACCTGGCTATTCAGCCAACCCTGGAATTCTGGGACAAGGTTGATCCTCCTCAGTATGTCCCGTGGATCTTTTGTGTTCGCCTCGTGGAACTTATCATACAGAACGTAGTGACTGGAGGATCCAGTGATGGGATGTCCATTGTGGTCTGGTTGTACACTCTTCTCAAGTAGCCATGGGAGGGGCACCTGAAGATTCCCTTTTTGGGCTGCTGTTATATTTTCAGATGTTGTTTCTGCCAGTCTACCTTCGTGTGGCTGGAACGGCATCACTTTTGGGAAGCACAAATTGACATGTGTGGCCAAACCACGTGCAAAATCATAAACAGAAACATTTGGAAAATGCTTCCACGAGAGAAGTATGTCTGCAAAATCCCTTGGAGACTCTGACCTCAGATTAAACTTGATGCTGTACACAATGCCATGGGTGCATGCAATTACAGACCATCCACCTGAAGAGAACGTTTGGACACAATAAATTACTTTTCTTTGAACAATATTCATGAAGGAAAGTTATTAGCAATGTTTTATCCTTACCGGAGGCACCCCATATTTTCTGGAAAACTTTGTCATATGTCTGTCTGTTTTTCATCTCCTGCTGTAGCCTAACAATTAGATCATTACGGGATCCCTTGTTGTCCAAGTTGCATGCTTTGCAGAGTTTGCGTACAGTGCCAACCTTAAAAAAAGGAAACCATTATTGTCTCACCCATGAGAAATCAGCATAGAGTTATCATATAACGCAATGCAATGCTATGTACCTTTTGTTTCAATAATTCATCAACAAGACGCTCCTCTGTCACTGTGAACATTTCAGCCTCAGTAGTTGATGTAGCAAATGTGCATTTCTCATATTCTGTGTTGAGCACATTCACACCACTCCGTGTATGTTTGCCTATCCATGGAGCCCAGTTAACATAACTTGGGTGGACAGCTAATGGATTCTTTGCTCTGCCTAAAGCAAAGCCAAACAATGTTCTTTAACAATTAAAAACCATTTAAGTGAATTTCACTGGCAAATTTTAAATACACATCTTTACTTACTGGAGACAAATCCATGAGAAATCATCTCAACATTGATGCCGTCCCAGAAATGTTCAATATTGTGCTCACCACTGAACTCCTCAGGAGGTGGTCTGAGGTCACTCACTGCCAGAGAAATAATGTTTTGCAAAGGTGTTAGGTTGTCATTAACTGTACTGCACATGGCTAACACCAGAGGAACTAACAGGGCCAGTTCTAGTTAGGTGCAAATAAACATGGACCCAGTACCTATCTATGAAATTAATTAACAATGATTATTGTAATGAATTATGAGCACTATTATTTTACAAAGAAAAATCAAAGTTTGTGTAGCCGGCATAATATAGTGTTGCCAGGTGAACAGTGTTTTGCCCCAGATAGACCCGGCCTGGGAAATAGATTTATAAGGTGACTTACCAGGCATGCTGAACACTCCCTTCTTGTGGAGGTCCATGATGACCACTGGTGGATAATATCCACAACTTACACATGAATATGTGTAATCATGACTGGTCAGGGCTTCAAAGTGACAATACGCATGAAGAATGCTGTTCCTGGATGGAAACTTAACCTGACGTAATCCCTCCAGTGAGTTCACAGTCCTTGAAATTGAAGTGTGATTCTGAAAGTGAGAGAGAATAGACAAAAGCTAATTAATACTGTACATTTTAAATAGCAGTGTAACAATAACTTTAAAATACAAAGACAATGACATGACATTAAAGGTTACTGATGTCAATATCAATTAGCTAGATACCTGTAATGTATGTCTGAAGTACAGGCAAAGTTCAAGCGTCAGAACGATGTGGTCATCAAAGTTGTGGAGTCCTTCCTGCCATTCTTGATAACGGTATACGATCTGACACTTTGTGCAAGACCTGAAGTATGTTGACACATCTAAAAAGTACAATATAACCAAATGATGTATGATCTTATTAATATCTATATATATATTAATATACTGTATATTAACACAACTTTAAAACACTAACCCTCAACAACACCATGTAGGCCAACAATCCTGGCTTTCTTGGTAATTAAGGTAGGCTTTCATGCTTTCCAAGGTCAGGATGTTCCGAACAAAATGTGCATGTCGTCTCTGTTGGGAATAGTTCTGTGGGGTAGGTGGCTTGTGATTTGGGGTTGGTTAATTCTGGTGGAAGGTCAGCTGGAACTTTTTTTCAGTGTAAATGTATCGCACAACACGTTCCAGTTCATTAGTTGGAGGGTACAGGGTATTGCTTATGGGTTCATGCAATCTCTCTGTTACTTTTGTTTTGAATAAGTCTCTGTGAGTTTGAAACAGGTGCCATTTTGCTATATGTTTGTGAGGGCATGACCTTCTTGGCCTGGCACAGGGACAATGCCAAGTGTTAGCAATTGAGTTGTAGGTCACCATAATTCTGCCAAGACGACTGCTATATTTCTTTTCAGGTTCACTGATGGAGAGACAAATGTTTTTGGAGGATTCACTCAATACCACTTCCACACACAAGGGAACATGAGCAGTTTGGGCTGCTTTTTGTCTTTTAAGGCAGACAGTTTTCTTAGCCTCACCAAATAACTTGCAGCGAACCATTTCATCAAGTACACTCTTCTGAAGGAAGTGTTCAGCAGAAGTACTACTGCAATAGTCCAGTGAACGGATATGTTCACAAAGGCTGAAACTCAACCCACTCCTATGTGCTAAGAGTTGGAACTGATGGCACTCTTCTAGTTCACAAACCACGCTGTGTCTTCTGCCCCATGTTTTCCGCTGCACATGTACAGGCACAGAAAACCCATGTCTTGCCTTCTGAACCACATGTATACCATTTGTGGCATCGACACAAACATTTTCTAAATGGCAGGCCCTAGTTATGTCTCCTTCCACATTTGAATGCCTCCTGGAAATATGTTCAGGCAAGTTCTTTTTCAGAACAATTGCTGTGCAATGAGGACATTGACTTTTCTGCTGACTATGTGAAATAAAAACTTCTTCTTCCACCAGAGAAAGGCTGGTTGCAGCAGAAGCTTGAAGGGGCAGTGAGCAGGGGGCTTCAGTTGTAACAGGAAGTAACAATGTGGCATCTGAAGTTGAACAAACTGGTGAAAAATCTAAGGTACACTGTTTAGTCTTTGGTATGCCTTGGCATGAGCGCAGGTGGTCATTCAAACGGTACCTTTTCAATACTGTGTTGTGACATAAAGGGCAATGATAGTGGCCATCTGGTCTGCATTCTAAGTTGCAACGGCATATCAAATATTCTGCAAGAAGAAACAAAAACATTTTTTAAACATTACATAGTCATTCTTTAACAAACATGAAATAAGTTTGATGCCATTAACCAATATCATGGTCATTTTATATATACTGTATATAACCATATCATAGTTTATCAATTATTACTGAATATTTTGTCTTGGCCTTTATCCATTTATCTACATACCTTTGAAAACCACTGCATTTTTCCTGTGGACTGCTATGTGGTTCACTGCCCGTCTTAATGTGCAGGGTTTGAACAACTTCACTGGACAGATTGGGCAGTGATACTGCTGACAACAAGTTGAACACCTTGATAACTGAAGCTGGGCATCTGCTATCAAGATGGACCGATGCATCTTTGCAATAGGAACGTGAACACGGGATAAAATAATAGATCAATTGTGCATCTTAAAATAAACATGCACGCTAGTTGCTATTGCATTTTTCACTGACCCAACAGACGTAATAAATCCCCTGCCATTATCAGAAAATAGATTGCTACACAGGACATTAACGGAAGACACTAATGTAGACTACTGTACCATATTTAGCTATTAAAATGTAATTCATCACATAGCATGGTTAACTTTTGTTTATTATTTGTTCCTTATTCCGTCAGGATCTGAGATTGTTAATTTAAATTATTATAAGGAAGATTCACTTTTGATAGTTTCGCAAACGAGAGCATGAACAAATAAACACAGAAAAACAGCTAGCAACAACCGAGTGTACTATTCAACTCAGTTGAGTCCCGCCCACAATCCCACAGTGCCCAAGCCCCGCCCGCTGAACTCACACTGCCCGGGCTGACACTGCCCTCTGCGCCCAGACTCTTTTGGAATATATTCAGATCCTACTTTGATACAATATCATGATTACAGCTTTTTTTTAGCTATGAAGGTCCAAGCAGCTCGACCCCTAGTAAGAGGCAGAGGAAGAAGCTTTACTTGACGGCCCCTGCACTGTCGAGTATTGGATGTCCATCAAGTGGAACACTTTCCGACCGGTCTGTATTGAGTATTAGAAGCAATTTTCAACCAACATTGTGAAATGTATATCCTAATATGGATTCAAAATATGATAGTCAGCTGAAACAAAGAAAACGATGTCATGCGATGCATAGATGTTGTATTACACTTGGCCTACATTTCAAAAAAGCTAATTTATTGTTTGTTAATATAAAAAAATATTTTGTCACTACAGAGAAGAGCTGCCACATGTAGAAGAAGCCATTGGAGTTTTGGAGAGCACCATGGATGCCTCTGAAGGTCTAGAGAACAGGCAAATATGATTTGTCACGACATAAACGTGAAACAGTAAATTAGTAGCTGTAATCAACATCTTGCTAACAGTGTATGATACTTTTTCATTCAGTCTTCAAAATATGAGTGTCCAGGACAATGCCATGATAGATGAACATGAGTTTAATGACCTCAGGAACAGTGTGTAAGTTGGAATTTTTTTAATCTATATATTTCTGTAGTAATAAATGTAGGTGTGTAATTCCTGTGTTTTACTATCTCAACATATGACAGTATTGATTGGGGAACAGATGATGAGGAAGAAAAAATAAGACTGAAGAAGATGAGAACTCCGATGAGGAATATGTTCCTCGTCTTTGTATTCGGTATGTTATAATTCAAATTGTATAGCTACTATAATGCCACCCCCTGCATGCATGCTCTAGAAACATTGAATATTGTTAATATATACAATGGGGAAAGTAAAAGTCACAATTGCTATTTTTTTATTGCAATGTACACATTCAATCATTAAACAACATTATTTTCAATTACACCAGGAGAAAATTGCAGCAACTTGAGTTTGACTGTGTGTTGGGCACTTAGTTACTCCACTGGCATTATAAAGGTGACCTTTTTTGTTTTAATTTCATATTTTGACAGGATTGGTGGGGCGTTGCACCAACCCACATGCATTGACAGTATGCCAATAATCGAAGTGAATGAGACGGTTCATGACATCCCTGACATAGAGCCTCCATCAATTGACCCACCACCCTCCACTCAAACACCCATCTTTCCTGCTCCACTCGAGGTCATCACTGAGGATGACCTAATAGGAAAACGGGCGTCCATCAGCTATGAAGACAGTCTAAAGCAGCTAGCAACATTCCTCATTCTGCCAGTGCAGAGTTGTCCATACAGGTCCAATATGACCAATGTGGACTGCCAATGCCTTCCCCCCTTTGAGGTCTCCATCACTTCCAGTGGTACAGCAAGCATCCTCGAATGGGTGAGTAGTTATAACTGTAGAACATTGGAACCAAGTTGTAGGCTTATGTTGGTTTTTCGAGACTTCACTATCATGTTTCCCAAACTGTATGTAGAATAAATAATTCTTCTCATTCAGTAATTTATTTTGGATTGTTAATCATGGAGAGAATTTTGTACTGCTGCTTACTTTCAGACCTGTCCCATTGGCCATATTGTTTGGAGGTGGAGCATGGGCGTAGCACCCGTCGGGGATGTGGGTGTTTTAACACCCACACTTTTCCCGGTGAGAGAGTTCAGCACCCACACTTTTTCTGCAGTTGTGCACAAACGCCTTTCTACAGTCGCTCCTCCGTCTTTCTGCCCGCTCTATGTCTGCGCTCGCTGCGGCTGCCTCCTCTCCCCCTCCCTCTCAAACATGACACCAGCTTTGAGTGTGACCGGCTGATAATTGGCTGTTCTGCCTTAAGTCCCGCCTCTCTTCGTGTGTTAGATTTATCGGTCAGCTTATGCTGAGAAGGCAGGAACTTATGTTTGTGGTCAATTAACTACCTGGAAAAGGGAGACGTAATTAATTGACCACAAACATAAGTTCCTGCCTTCTCAGCATAAGCTGACCGATAAATCTAACAAATTCTACTTTGAATGAGTGTTTATGCTTTGGAAGTCTTTAAATAAGCTTGATGTTTGTTCGGGAAGATGTTCTGTTTATGTTTTGTACACATGTCGAGTGTTTTTGGTATTATATTTCGTTAGACAAATGCTAATTGCTAATTGTGATATTGTTCAGCAGCTAGCTAAATTCAGGTATGTATGTGGCATGCAATGTAAATTAACTGTGATGAAGAAGGCAGGGAATTGACAAGGAGAAGGGACAAATTGCCATTGTTAAGCAGTGTATTTATGGGTTTATTGCCAGTGCAATTGATTTTGATATTTTGAGCATTGTTTGTTGATAAGCTGAATACTTTTGTGGATACTTACCTGTTGTCACGAATCCCCACGGTGTATGTAGATGAGAGAGACAGGAGCAAAGGAGTTTGTGCTAATGCGATAGCTTTATTTCCTAATACATAGAGGAATCAAAATAATACTGCCACGTGGGGCTTACTAAGAAATACAATAACACACACAGGAACGCGTAACAGGAACACAAAACACCATGCACTTACACTGAATAAAAGAACAATAAACCCTGATACATGTTATATGAGTCCGTATCTCAGTTCAGATCGTCCGTTCACGCCAGCCTCACTGGCTGGGCGTGACACCTGTTGTGTTTGATTGTACCTGTTGAGGAGAAAAAAGTGAGAAATTATGACATTGTTTGCATACCTGTTAAAGAACTATGAAAACAGGTGTATATTATTTTAATGTTTAAAACAATAAATTGTTACATTATTTATACCACCAGAGAAAAAGCTTTGTGTGGGCGTTTTTTTATATCTCCCCTTTTCGGGGCGCAAGTAAGCAAAATGTATTAGTCTCAGTCAGTCCTGTCAGACCCATGTCACTATCAAGCTTACCACTGTATTTTTGTCACGCAATATCAATAAGATGCAGAAAAGAGGCAGGTGAAGATTGACACCTTTTTCAAGAGAAAGCCTGTTTGCATTTATTTCATGATATTACTTTTGAATATTCATTGAGGTTTGCTAGTGCCACAGCTGTATATTTTTGACTCTATTCCTTTACCACTGCACCCTTGTTTAGGAGAGGAAGTTGCTGGAAGCATCAGAGAGAGCAGGAAAGTTCACAGGTGAGCAATGGAATGAATATATATACACTCACCTAAAGGATTTTTACACCCGGTCAATTTCTCATGAATGCAATTATCTATTCAAACAATCAGCCACATGGCAGTTGCTTCAATGCCTTTAGGGGTGTGGTCCTGGTCAAGACAATCTCCTGAACTCCAAACTGAATGTCAGAATAGGAAAGAAATGTGATTGAAGCAATTTTGAGTGTGTCATGGTTGTTGGTGCCAGACGGGCCGGTCTGAGTATTTCACTATCTGCGTAATGGTTTGGGGGATCTTTAATGGTTTAAGGGGTTATTTCTTGACACACTTTAGGCTCCTTTGTGCCAATTGAACATTGTTTAAATGCCACAGAAGAAATTATTTTTCTGCCCTCCTTACAGGAGACAAACTGTTCAGCAATCTTTTTTTGGTTGACCCTGTCCAGCTTGTCTATATGTATATGGCACACAGCAACACCGTTGAGGCGGGTTTGGGTCATGGTGCTGCGTAGCCATGTTTTCAGCCTCCGGAGGCTGCTGAAACTCCTTTCTGACTCTGCTGATGACACAGGCACAACTAGGAGGAGTCGGGCAACTGTTTCGACTTGGTCAAAGAGACCACGGACCTCTGGGGTCATCCTTTGAAGAACAGCCACCATTTCAGTACTAGACTGGAAGTGGTACTTCCTTCTGAACAATGCAAGCTGAACTCTGAGGATGTCTGGGTTGATTTCTGGGTACTGTTGGACAACACCTTATATCTTTCCAGTTAAGAGAACTTGTTCCAGGTGCCTTAACATTTGCATTTCCTCCTGCTTAGATCTTTCTCTAAACTGCATGTCAGCAACATCCAGAACTTTGTAGAGTTCAGTCCTGTAGTAGTCAGAAGCGGACACATGTACATTTGCAGAAGCACTACCTGTGAAGCGCTGAGGTGGGATACGGACATGAGGAGAGGCAATACGAGTGAGATGGAAATTGTTGCTTTCGTATAAAGATCCTGAAAACTCTCTGTGTTGGTCTTTTTGCTTTTCTGCAAACCTTCCTTAAAACAGGCAACAGCTGAATGCATGCCATCTAGTGTCTGTGTTCTGCTCTGGAGGGATATATTCTAAACCTCCAACTCAAAGGACAACATTTCACTGTTGAAATGTCTCATACAGCCCCTGTGCCTTACTAGCCGCATCAGACTAACTGCCATCTCAGCCAAAGCCTTGCTTATGCACTCGTACTGGTTTAGCACAGTGGGGATGGCACTATTGCGGACCGTCCACCTTGTTGGAAACAGAGGTTTTATAGTGTGACATGGATCCTCACCCCCCTCAGACCTTGCAATTCCCTTAAATATGTCCTTCAGTCTCCCTGAAATACATTTCATATATATATATATATATTAATATTTTGTTCTTCAAATATTTTGTTTGTATATCTGGAGTTTGTAACAAAAATAATTTCCTTCTGGGACTATTAAAGCATTTCTGATCCTTTAGCAAGTCTAGTTTTGTGTTTCAAGTGTGTTTTTATACTTTTCTAGTATCACTCATTTAAATTGGAAGCTTTTTATATCTTGTATGTTATACCTTTTGTACCCTTTTGTCATTGTATTCATCGTTTTTATTGTTAATAAACAAACCACATCCATCCCCCGCACTTTTGAAAAGCTTGCTACACCCCTGAGGTGGAGCTCACACCTCAGGGGCGTGTGCATGTGAAATACGGGATGCTAGCAGGGGATTTCCTGTTGGCCACCAACATCTTACTGTCTGGGAGCAACTATTCCAAAGTTGCTCTTCTTTTTAAATTCATGAACATGGGGATGGTCGACCACAGCTCTTTCTTCACTATCCAGGACACATATTGTGTTGACACCATAAAGGAGTACTGGAGTGATAAACAGAAAGTAATAATTCAGCACCTAAAAGACAAAGATGTGGTGATCATAGGTGATGTGCCCTTTTTTAGTGATTTATAACTTCAATAGTGTGTTGATGTAAATTCAGTCTTCAATGAATGCTTATCGTTATTTTATATATTTCAATAGCGGATGGAAGAATGGACAGCCCTGGGCACAGTGCCCAATACTGCACTTATACTGCCATGGAAGACGAGTCCAGCGAAATACTCTCCATCATTAATACTGAAAAAAGGGAAACGCAGAGAAATTCTGTTATCATGGAGAAAGAGGCATTCAACCGAACGGTGGACAGGCTTATGACTGAGTTGAAGCTAGTCGAAGTTTGTACAGATGCCCGTGTCCAGATCTCTGCTCTCATGAGTAAGTAGCCATCAGAATTGAATAAAAAAAATAATAATAATACACTTTTGTCAGTTTTGGATGGGAAAATGACACTTCACATAATGTACATTATTTTCAGACAAAGGAAAGTACAAAGACTTGGGGCTGCGGCACAGCCTTGACATGTGGCATGGGGCCAAGAACTTGGCCAAAAAGATCCACGTTGTAAGTGTTTGTTATGTTAAATGCAAAGCTTTGCTGTTTTGGCAAAAAAATGTTTTGTCATGATTGACAGTTTTTCTATAACCTCAGGAATATCTTGTCCTTGATCATTCTATACATCCTTTACAGGCAGCACATATCAAAGGCCAGTCCAACCTGATCCATTGGTTGAAGGACATTGTTAACCACTTTTGGTGGTGCTGCAAAAAGGCTGACTCGTCCCACGACTTCCTTGTACGTGTTTCTATGCAGTCACACTTTGGTCTGTAGCTACTAAACACACCATGGTTTGAATGAATGCTTGATTATGTTTGGCTTATTTCCTGCTATTCTAAATTTAAATACAGCTGTGATTGAACAACATTTTAAGTTATACTGAACATGTAAAACTTGTTATCTTTTGTAAAACAATGCAGTAGCAAAATTAACATCTTCTACAGGTTGCTCTGCAATGTTGTGTTATGGAATATTTGTGTTGGCACCATTGCCAGCTTCAATTAGAGACAAAATTGTCATCTTAATTATAAAAAGGATGTATGTTTATTTAAATTTTTCCAGATGCTGTGGATGGGACTCTTGCACCATGTAACCAATGAACACAGTTGGGTGCAGGGGAACTGCCAACATGAGCCCATGGAACACGATGGGACAAAACAGTGGCTCGTAAGAGGCTCAATGGCACATGAGGAGCTAAAGAGCATTATGAGAAACAAGCGTTGGCTTAATGAAGTTCATAAGTACCTGAACTTTAGGTAATTTTGTGTGTATGTTATTCGATAATGGTTATACTAAGCAAAATAATGCACTATTGAGTCTTTACCTGTGACTACATTTTTCCACAGAAAAACAGCTGGACTGGAATCATTTCAAAATCACATACTAATGTATGCCTGCATTCGAGGCCAGAACCCTGCTGGCAGCCCTCGACTACAACTACCACAAAGACCGACCGGACAGGACGAAACCTGATGGAAGCAAACGGTAAGTTTGGATATTATAGGACATATTCATATGCATGTGTCATAATGTATAATGTATAAATCTCTACATGTTATCAATGCAATGGATCAAATCCCCATATTTGCCCAAGGTCGTAGATCTTCAGGTCTACCTGAGAGACCTGAAGAGGAAAGCAGATAAAAGTAATCCTTCCTCTAACTGACCGGACAGCAAACAAGAGTTTTTTATGTAGTCATCTCCTCAAAAAATATATGTGTTATTGATATATAAACATATTTCATACTTCAGGTTCAAGAGACTGTAAAAGAAGAATGCCAGAAGATAGTGTTTATACACTGAAAACAGAGAAGACGTATGGTTACATTGCAGATCTGCAGGCTCGGATTCTCCTGAAGAGACTGACTGGAAGGGGAATGCCAAGACTAAGGTCCCTACGCCCTGATGACCCCAGGAGATTTGGCTCACTTCCCCCTGTACCAGCACCAACCACAGAGGAACTACACCAAATCCAAGTCCGTCGAGGTCTTGGTATGCAAAATAAATAAATAAAACACACTTGATGCTCAACCATAGTATGACATAAATGAATGCACAGATTGTTTCTATCCACCTTTTTCCTCACTTTGTGCTAACGAACTAGTCCACAAAGCAATAACTGTATTTTGTTTTGTCTCCTCAGTGCCAGCATTCCAGACAGAGTGATGTGTATCAAATCACTGGAATATAGCTGTGTTCACAAACAAGCAGTCAATGGAAATGTACATATGTACATATGTTTATTAAAAATAATTTCTGACTTATACTGTTGTCTTTTGTTCTTCAACTTGTAACCATCAACCTAACTGAATAATGTGATTTTTTAAAGAATTTATTATTAAAACTGTATTGTTCACAAGTAAGTCAACTTTGTTTACATAATAAAACTGTAATAAACACATTAATAATATTAAAAAAACTTTTGTATAACAATTAAAATAAATTGAGGTAGCTGAGGTGTTAATCAAATGTTGAATTGAAATACAGGGGAATGCCAACAGACGGAGAAGGTTTGCTTTTTAAAGGCGAGGGATAAAACCAACATAATGGCCGTGAGGATCTGGGTACTTGTCCCTGATCCGCCAGACACAACACCTAGGGATTGCACGGCGGTTTGCCTGACCCAATGCCCCATGTTGCCAGAAAATGTACTGCCGATATGCAGCATATCGGAACTCTCTGTTTTCATCTCCGGGCTCCCTTGCTTCGCCAATCACCAACACATAATTCCTGTACTGTCTGTGAATCCGCAAATAACCATCTTCAAGACAGTACAGGGAAAAGTGTGGAAGCAAACTAATGCAAAGGTCAGGCCCTTGGCCACAGCATTTTCTTTCCCTGTCTGTTGGCATCTCCCTACAGTTCCCACACGTACACCAGGTTAACACAGAGGACGGTGGAGGAGCAACCTGGTTCATCATCAGGGCATCAAAAATTAGTCCTGGTTCCTTTGAAAAGAGCCGACCGGCCAACTCCCGGAGATGCACATCACTCATCTGTTGAATAAGTACCTAAGTAGATAGATCATAGATGCAACCACATTAGGACAATAATATACAACATTAATGATTTTCACAGAAAAAGATTCAGATCTCTATCTCCAACCACCTTTGTGGTTAAATTTGTGTATATTATACTTCAATATTCAACTGTGTTTGCATGATGTAGCCATTGTCATGTATTGGTTTGGTATGGTATGTTGCATTATTGCTAAGATCTATGAAAATGCAAACCTCTGTCTGAACCCTTCTTTCATTTTGGAGGAGCTGGATTCTCTCCTCCTCTGCATCTCTGGCACCTGTTCTTGTGCCTCTTCTGCCTCCTCTCCCCTGTCTGGTTCCTCCACCCCCTCGTCTGGCCCCATCTCTCTCACTCGGACCTGCACTCTCTTGTCTCTCTGTCGTTCTTTCTCTGGTTCTTCCTCTACCTCTTCGACCAGGACATTTAGCACTAGCTCCCCTCTCTGTAGCTCTTTCTCTAGATCCTCTGCCTGTTGCACCACTGGGACCTGCACTTTCTCCTCCGGTCAGTGACACGCTTCCTCTAGCTCCCCTCTCTGTAGCTCTTCCTCTAGATCCTCTGCCTGTTGCACCACTGGGACCTGCACTTTCTCCTCCGGTCGGTGACACTCTTCCTCTAGCTCGTCCTCTCCGCCCTCTGCCTCTTGTACCACTGGCACCTAACCTGGCCTCACTCGATACAGGTGAGGGAACTTCACAACTGAGGTCTGCATTGGGCTGCAACAAGGATCAACAGTAGGCTATATACATACCCAAAATGAATGTGAAACTATCGTTAACGTAATCTGGAAACTACTAAGGACGGCATACTGGCAGTGTATTTTCGGAGCAGTGGGCTCTTTTTTAGAATGTCATGCTAAGCTTTGACTAACGTAACCAACAACAGCAAGCCATTCATCTAGCTAATGTAAGCTATCAGTGACAAAGTTCTAAATAATCCACTAGATTGTTTAGAATTATAAAACAATACATTTCAAACGTGTACTTTAGTTGATAAATGTATAATTTTAAAACAACAAATACATTGCAAACGTACATTGTTACGATGCACTTACATTGTAAGACTCGTCTTCGCTTGTCATGATTGACTTCTTCTATTACGTCTTTTTCTGTGTGACATTGGGTTCAACCTGGCATTCTCCAGTGTTTTGAAAGTGAACTGCAGTAACTATTTTAAACGCTAGGTGCCGGTGTTACATATTGCACCTTTAAAATTTAAATTGACGATGGCATTCAAAGCGTTTTGACAAACAGGCAATTAAAATGATGGCAGGCCATGAGAAATGTCTGAGTTATTGAAATTGACAGGGACACTAACCACTGAATCAAATTATGCTATGCTGCTTTGCCTTTCAGGGACAATACGAGTGGATGAACACATAGGATGGGTAACTTAAAAGAAAAATGAAACAGAAATGAAACAGAAGTGGAAAAATTGAACTAATCTGGGTAATTATTTTATGTAGCTAGCCATTTCTGTCCACTGAAGGGAACACATGCAATTGGCGTTTTTGCCATCACAAGCAGCTGCTACTTTAATAGTAGAACCGCCAGGACTTCCACACTACCTATAACCGCCAACTGCTGACGCCCATCGGCGTCATTAGCATACAAAGTCATCCTCATTAAAAACCGCTCTCTCCTCCGCAGCCTCCAGTCAAGCCATCACTGCATCCAGTGATCAAGAGCATCAACCCTATTGTGTTTTTATAGGCCTTGTTTTTGAAGGTATTATATAACAGTAGAATACAAAACTATATATAATATCAAAGGATATACCAGTATACATGCTGTAGGAATTATAATTCTTAAGTCTAAAGAATGAAAATCCACCTCATTTAATTAATTCAGAGATAAACCAGTTATACTTTTGTTTCCATTACATTTTGTTGATGTAGAACGTTAGAACAATTTTCAACAACTTATGCAGATTGCATGTCGCACAATTAGAAAGTGACGTTTTATTCATTTTAAAATGTGTTCCTTTGTTGGATGATATTCGGAAACAATAGCCTGAATTACAACATCTCAAATTTAGGCTGTTGTATTTTCGTAATTATATAGGCTCTATAGAATTTGAATGTTTAATAAAGATTTTCAACTAACATATTCAGAGCAAATATGTTTAGGGATCTGCATTATGGTTCTATGGCACACCCATTATATATTTGTTTTTCTAATATTTTTATATTTAAATACAATAGCGAACATTTCAGGTGGTGCAGTGTGGATTTTAGAATTGTTCTATGTACAGTTTTCTATAATTATTGAATTATCTTGCCTTGAAGAGTAAAATTATTCGGGTTCAAGCAAGTTTCACATTGCATAACGGCATGCTGGAAAGACCGGCTTATCTCCATTCAAACCTTTTTCTTTGTAGGTGAATATATCTATGAAATATGTACAGCTGTTTTAAAAAGTGAGGCTCGATTAAAAAAGTTTTTTTCCTTTTCAAGTCAATTTTGTTTCCTGGAAAACATATTTTTATACTTTCTGTTTTATTTTGCCATTTATTAATTTTTTCCATTATTCAATGTTATACAGAAACCAATAGCCTGAATTATAACATCTCGTATTTATGTTGTTGTATTTCATGTTCGTTCATTTTAAATTTCGGGTTTATTAGATTAATGGTAGAACAACTCATTTGAAGTAGGATATATTGATATCAACAAGTGAAAAGGAAAGGTAACCATGTATCATTTGATCATATTTATTTGTAAATTTGATTACAAATATTATTGAATTACCTATTTTGTTACACTACGAATTAGAGTAATATTGCCTGAGATCCTCCGCTGATTGATAATGTATTCATAGAGCAAATTGTGAAGTTGTAAAAAGAAATCTGCATTATTATTTCAACAATTTGAACGCAACCTCGCAGATCATGAAGAAGCGCGAGCTGGCATTTTTCCCTTGTTGGCATAGAAACATTTGGAGACCATTGCAGCTGACTTTTGGTATACAAACATTTATGGGCAAAAAGCAATTGATCTTCCTTATTTATGAGCTTTCAATGTGAAAGACCATTCGTTTTTCAAGCAAATACTCGTTATTTCACAAACATAGCTATCTCATGCATAGTGGGACAAATACTCACGCGCTACATCAACCCTACTCTCCCTGAGTGAGCAAACTGCCTGTTAAGTGAGTAAAATAATTACAACTACTTCAAGTGATTTAGGGACAACATAGACAAATTTGATATATTTTAGATTTTTCCCCTTCGCATTTGAAAGTTGGACACTGTCTGTTCTCTGAATGACTCCTACTCGCAATCATCCATTCCACAAAGACAGTTGTGCATTTAATTAATATGCCAGGCATGCAATACATATTGTGGAGTTTATTTATAGGACAATATATTTATTCTTATAAAAATTGGCTCTGCCTCTTTATGCAATCTGGATATTAGGATACTCTAGCATGTCGACATATATTGTGGTAGAGGATAGATCATCAAACAGTGAGTAGATAGCCTACTGTGACCGTGTGTAAGTTTTATTACGTCCAGTAATAGCCTAAAGCAAACTTTGCTTACCTGGATTTAGCCGTTTAGAAAAGTTAGGTTGGGATGTGGTGGAACGGGAGCTCTGTGCCCTGGATGTGGATCCCACAAATCTCCAACTGCAAGATGCTATCCTATCAATAAGGGCCAACATTTCTAAAGACTGCTTTCAGCACCTTGTTGAATCAATGCCACGTAGAATTAAGGCAGTTCTGAAGGCGAAAGGGGGTCAAACACAGTATTAGTATGCTGTTCCTAATAGTCCTTTAGGTGAATGTATACACCGTTGAGATATTAGTCAGAAACATTAGGACTGAGGTATTTGGTACTTTTACCAATACCAATGCTGGTGACAAGATGAATGCATCCGCTATTGTGCAGAGTAAGAACATCACGTTGTATATAGTGCATTCTAATGGTCACAGCAACCAGTGAACATGATGTATTACTAAATGTCTCTTTTGTATTAATTATTTGCAGGTCAGCAAATAAACTGTTAAATAACCCATCACGCATTATTTGACTTAATGTGTGCAACATACACACCACAAGATTATCGGGCCGGTTTTCTTGACGGTACTACAGATTATCTTATCAGATTTTCCCTTGGTGTGAGGTGTGTTAAGTGTGACCGAAACGGCTTGGAAGAATGTCGGAGCCACTCCGATCGCGAATTGTAAATATTCAACATGTTGAATATTTACGATCCAAAATCCTGGTGTGTTTGGGTAACCTCGAGGACAAACTTGCGCACGACCTGGAAATTATCACGTGAAATGAAACAATATCCAATCAGAAACCAAGCTCAGAGAAGACGGAAGCATAACAAACGCAGTCATGGCGCATCTTTAAGTTAAATTGATAGGACAGCAGAGATGGAGGATCAGCTTGTTGATTTGTGGCAACAACACAAATGTTTATACAACGTGTTGAGTAAAACCTACAATAAAAGACTGGACAGGGACAAGAGTTGGTCATGCTTATTCTGAAGTCTCGAGAGATTTTGCGTGTTCACAGTCGGGACTCTGGTTGAAAATCTGTTTAGTGTGTCGTGTGCCGTGATGTGACAAAGACAGCACACCACACACATAGGAGCAAAACGGTGAAATCTAGGATTTTTGTCCTCATGTTTGTGGTCTCTCGCAATTTGAAAATCTTATAAGATTGAAAAAATCTTATGCTGGGTACACACTACAGGAGTTTTAAAATCCTAACCGATTTTGAAATCTTGTTGCAGCACACACTTAAAAAAAAATCTTTACAGATTTACTTCCCTCAAATCTTAAACATGTTCACACTACAAGATTAAAAAATTGTGGCGCATCCCCCACTACACAATGTTGTTAAGATTATCATGCCAGAGGGGCCACCTCACTTGATCTATGCAGCAGTGATCTATATTGTAAACATCCACCTTTTACCAAGAGTGATTAATGCATTTTATATATTGGGTTGCACTTCTGGATTGGGGAACTGCCATTCATAAGAAGTGAAACAAATCATCTCAAATAATAAGGTAGTGCTACAAATAAATTTTATTCATAGTGAAAACTAAATGAGATGTTCCTCCATCTCTGAAGTCCAATGGAGCTGTGTTGCAAGCTTCGCATTGCCATTTGGTAATGTCCATCACTACCATCTTGTCGAAGACTTGTTTCCTATTGGCTATTGCGACATTACTGACGTAATCACAATCCTACTCAACCCGATAAATATCAAACATGTTTGATATGATGGGGGCGAGCCCGATTCGTGTGAGAGCAGATCGGGAGGTGTAAGATTCGATCTCTGAACGCCTCACATTACCCGAAAATCGGAACCGATCGAGGTCCTCGACAAGATTTTTTCTCAGATTCTCGGGAGGGGAAAATTGGGCACAAATAAATCGGCCTAAAACTCCTGTAGTGTGTACCCAGCAAAAGGCGGCAGAACGCCCAGAACTGTGTCAGCTATGTTCTCGGCCCCTCCTCCACTCCCTCTGTCAAACAGGTTTATCCCATCAACATTCCAGGCAACGGCTGGAGTAGCCAATTTTCCTACTTTATTCACAGATAAATTAGAGATTAGAGAATTAGAGACAATGTGTAAAACCTGATTTATTTTGTTGATATATAATGTAAAAAATTATTTAAACTATTAGAAGTATAGTATCTAGTGTGGCGTCATTCAGTAGTTTCGGTTTCATTCCGTTTTTTCCCTGTGTGTCCTTGATATATTAAAATGGGATTGTTTCCAAGCGTTGTCTTCTTGTATCCTTATCATCAAAATGCAGGTAGGCCTATTGCATAATCTGTCAACTACATATCGATCAGACAAAAATTTCTCCACATCCATGCTCTTCCCTTCAAACACGCCAAGAACATACAAGAGTGCAATGAATGCTTGGAGTGTATTGTCGTAGCCTATAATCATGGCTCCTCCTCCAACCCCTCACCCCCTCTGTCCGCGGTGTTGTACGAACTGATCATGGCAGGCTATATACTTCCATTGAGCACAATTGCGCAAACAAAACCCCCACACAGGGATGTTTCTAATTCCTTTGACATTCAAATAAAACTGGCCAACGGTTTGAGGGAAACAATTGCATCTAACACAGTGTTCATTTGTGTTATTCTGTTTATACACTCACCTGAATATTATTGTACATTCATATAGCTAGCTAGCAGAAGCGGCCATTCTCAGGCAGATTTAAAAATTGATTAATCTGATTCATCTTCTCTCTGATATAAAATGTAACAGTTTGTAATATTTACTTGTAAATTCAATCCCAAATGTTATTTCATTATTTATTTATATAACAGTAGAATACGAAAAAATATATATAATATCAAAGGATATATTTTTTAGCATTTATAGAATTACAAGTCTATAGAATGAAAATCCACCACATTTACTTCATTCAGAGATAAACCAATTATCTTTTACTTACTTTTCTTTCTGTTTTATTTTGTTGATGTAGAAGGTAAAAACAATTTAACTACCTTGCATTGCATAATGGCATGCTGTAAAGTGCGGTTTATCTCCATTCAAGCAGCATTATTCATTTTTCCCTGGATATATTATGGTGAAAACAATACAATTTCACCTCACACAATTGTCTTTGAACATACAAGAGTGCAATGACACCCCCTCACCCCCTCTGTCTGTAGTGTTGTACAAACTGATAGTGTCAGGCTATATTAGGCTAGTGCTGAGCAAACAAAACCCCCACACAGGAATGCTTCTAAATCCATTGACATTCAAATAAAGCTGGCAAATGGTTTGAAGGAACACTCACAGCTAATACTTTTGGATATACTTGGCTTTTCTGGTGGTTTTAAATATAACCATATGCAGTTTGTATTGTATTTGGGTTGTTGTTTGACATTATCTTTTCAAATAAATAGTCAATGACTGTTTTATTAAATTTACTAAAAGTATTTTTATGCCTTCTTTTAATATGTTCCTTCACATTTCATATTTCTATTTCATTGCCTGCAAACATGCTCTATGCTTTTTATGTTATTTTTCTTTAACTGCTGCACAATTGTTAACTAGCTGTATTGCGTTGCATATGATGACTAAAGGGGAGTTACAATTAATCATCAGATCAGCCAACAGTAGATCAAAATCGGGTACTGGCACCAAACGAGTGCTGGTTTAATTAATATGTCCATGCGCACATATAACTTGTCAAAATACAATGCCTATTCAAAACAATACACAGAAGACATGTTTTTTTACTTCCAAAATTAATTACAATGCATTGATGTTAGCAGGGAATATATGTTGCTATGTTCTTAAAATGGTTTTTAAAGTATTTCTGATGTTGAGTCAGACGGTGGCAAAAAGAGAGACGAACATTAGGCTACATTCCGACTCCTCGCGCAAGAGAATCATTCTGTAGTTAAATATGAAATTTCATGTTGCTCAGTTGCTCAGTTACTGCTTTTGTGATATTCATTGTTGTATTTGTGTATTGATTTTGAAACCAGATATATTTATCAAGTGCTTCTGGAAATTACGTCGGATATCTGAATCAATTCAAATCATGTTGGTAAGTGGCTGGCCACGTAAGTCTAACATTTTAGAGTGATTGAGTGAACAGCCAATGAGCTGTAGCTTTGTTTGTAAAACTATATATTTTTAAAAAATGCACCGTGATGACGTTTACATCCGGGTCTTGAGACGAACAACATTTATTTTGTAAATTATCTCTGTCAATTTTCAGTTAAAATTGTTAATCTTGCACATTTTTAAGATCTCTGTTTCATAAGGAGGACATACATGCCGAAATTGCTGAGCTTTTAAACACTATATATATATTTTATGATTTTTTTAGGGAAAATTTGACAAATAGGGGGCGATCCCTAAGTAGTTAAAAGATATTTTATGTTTAAATATGATTACAGTATGGATTAATTAACTGTCAGAAACTGAAAACTTAAGTGTAAAATAAAACACACATGCCTAATACATTTGATGACCTTTATTTTATTGGAAAAAATATAGTACTAGTTAATCCGTTTTTTATCTCAATTCAAACTGCATGGTGATCGTCAGGGACGGAAACCTCTCAGACACAGCAGACATAATGAACGCTCTGAGGTTCAGTGTTAAGCCTTGTTTCTCGATCATCCCAGTTTGTTGTGCGTGCATACTGGTATGTGCAATGTAAATTAACATTTGATTACTTGAATGAATAGCAGATATGGCTGCATATGATGCATCATTGAATGAATCCATTCCAGTGTAAATGATGCGTGGGGGTAGCTGTGAGCAGTGGCGCGGGAAGGTATTTTGAACAGGGGGTGTTTCTTACCTGAAAGGACAACCTCGCCTACTCTCCCAACTCCGGCAGTTTTCGCACTTAAAGAAGCTGATTATTTATTGTAGAAGTGTTATTAATTACAACCTTGGTTTTGTAACGTTAATATTTGTACAAGGAACACAAAATGTAGTTGCAAGATTTTGCAATTGTAAATTGTTTGTAGTTTTTGTGCTATGTCTGTTTCTTTGAGATGTGAAAAAAATTATATTTATTTTTAGATTTCTCAGTTATCTACATCCGCGTTCTAGAATTTAGGCCTGGCAAACTCGATTCATTTTAAGGATTCAGGTTATTCTGAGTCACTCACTAAACTGATCCGGGTTGTGCGAGTCACTTGAGTCAGTATTGCTAAATCCCCAAGGAAACTCAATCCTTGCCTCTTCTCTCTAACAACTAACGTAGTATAAAGTTCTGTGGATTCACACGGTGTAGATTCACTTCAGAGTGTACTAACAAGGATTTTTTTTTAAAGGCACACATGAAAAAAAACACAACATTAAGCCACGCATAGGCAATATCATGATAATAGACTAAAAAAAATGATAAATTTGCAAATCAATTAAAGATTGACCAAGCATACAACAAATCACAAATACAAAAAAAGCAACAAAAATGCTAAATGTACTAGAACAATGATACAACAACAGTAAAATATATTAAATAAAAAACAATCAAATGGAACAATCATTCAAAATGTGCAAAAAATAAATGCTAAGAAAAAATGAAATAACTATATACATTATAGTAGTGCTTTTGTTGTGTATTTGCTTTACCCTGTCATGTCTTACTGTACTGTAGCCTAAGCAATATACAGGTCCTTCTAAAAAAATTAGCATATTGTGATAAAGTTAATTATTTTCCATTATGTAATGATAAAAATTAAACTTTCATATTTTAGATTCATTGCACACCAACTGAAATATTTCAGGTAATTTATTGTTTTAATACTGATGATTTTGGCATACAGCTCATGAAAACCCAAAATTCCTCAAAGAATTAGCATATTTCATTTGACCAATAAAAGAAGTGTTTGTAATACAAAAAAGTCAACCTTCAAATAATTATGTTCAGTTATGCACTCAATACTTGGTCGGGAATCCTTTTGCAGAAATGACTGCTTCAATGCGGCGTGGCATGGAGGCAATCAGCCTGTGGCACTGCTGAGGTGTGATGGAGGCCCAGGATGCTTCGATAGCAGCCTTAAGCTCATCCAGAGTGTTGGGTCTTGCGTCTCTCAA
>JACXGM010003289.1:0-10216 GCA_016801145.1 Umbra pygmaea | reverse complement strand
AGTATGTCAATTTGTACACTGTCATTCGGAAAACAGGTTTTCAGATAGTAGAGGTAATCAAAGTGCCATACAGCTGTGGCTAATGATTCAGAAAGCATATTTGAATAAACTGACATTTGCTTCAATTTGTCCCAATTGCACAGGGAAAGGGCTTAAAGGTAACACTGATTCGCAAAATCAAGGGTTCTGTAGCAATTGACTGCAGTAATTTGTGTATGTATATTTTGTACTAGATTAGCAACAAACCAATTCTAACACTGCACACTCCAAACAGGAAATAAAGTTTGCCAGATACACAGGCACATGATCCAACGAGTGGCATTTTATCAGAATGTAGCATAGATCATCTGCATAGAAATATGGGAAATATTGGTTAGGATAGATTAAATCTGCTAAATAAAAGTAAATTACATTAATTATGAATTTATCTTCTCTTTGTTTGAAACAAATTGTAGCCTATACGATTAAAATGCAATTTTCAATAATGTCTGACACATTAAAAAAGCTCATACTTTTGGATAGTCGTTATGGAAAGCGGACACCAAAGTATAACGTTGGCGAGGCAAAAAAATATTGAGGTGTGAGCTACAAGTTTTGTGGTATATCACCGTTGTAAATATCCCATTAACATTGATTGAGTAAATGGGCAAAAACTGCTCTACGTTGACGACAGCACCTTTTAATGACAAATTTGGTACAGAGCTTCAGAGCGGCATGCCAAACAAGCACCAAAAGTTTCATGTTGATAGGATTTACTACGGAAAAGATATTGTAATCACTATTATCCTGGTTAAGTGTATTGAGTTATTGTCCAAAACAAATAAACGTTGATTAAAGCGCCCCCCTAATGGCCAATCTTCACCAAATTTGGCACCGAACATCGCAGTGGGACATTGAACAACAAGCTCAGGTTGTTTGAAGATAGCATTTAATTTGGAAGCAATATACTAAAGTTCATATTTCATAGGTAACTACGAAAATATTTTTGTTTGTCAATTGCGCATAGTTTAATGTAACAAAATTATTTCGATAACTTTTGTTCAGGTCCGGCTGGAGATGCTAGGTACCAAGTTTCATGCAGATCGGTTGCACGGTCTAGGACGAGTTCAAAAACGTTGGTTTGCGCATTGCGCGAAATTGTGAAAAATCTTGTTATCAAAAATGGGCGTGTCCTATATCATCAGATTCAGCTCAGTTCAAGGTACACTTGGATATAAGGATTTCGATTGTGCAATGTGTAATGTGGGAGTTATGGGCACAAAATACGTTTCTCACCATTATAGCGCCACCTAGTGGTCCACATGTAATTTTTGGTATGTGAGGTCAAGTAACCATTGCGCATGTACGCTGTAAATTTGAAGTTACTCAAATTAGTACAAGGGGTAGATCCAAAACTGGGTCCCAAAGGCCAGGCCCCTTTTGACGAATCAGTACCCCACTGTAGGGGTGGCCTCAAGAGTGGCTCTAGATGGTAGTCTCAAAATTTGGTAAACATCAGATGAACTGTTGATGAGATATAAACTTTGTGTAGTTATAGCGCCCCCTAGTAGCCAATTTTCATAAAATTTGTTGGGGAGCCTCAGATGGTCATGTCAAACAAGAATCTAAAGTTTTACAATGATAGCTTTTTCTTGGCCAAGATCTAGCAAAGTTTATACTTAAGTAGCTAGCTTCACAAATTTATTTTTGCGCAATTTACGCAATTTTCATCCGATAAAAAATATTTTGATAACTTTTTGTCACGTCAGTCTGGTGATCATACATACCAAATTTCGTGCAGATCGGACACACGGTCTAGGAGGAGTTAGATAAAGTAGGTTTACGATAAATTGCAATTTTTCACGCATAAAAGTACTGGCGGAAATGGGCGTGGCCTATGTCAGAAGATTCAGCTGAACTCAGAGAACGTGTGGATATGTGTATCTTCTATGCGGTTTAAGAGTTATAAGGGCAAACACGTTTTTCTGCTATAGCGCCACCTAGTGGTGGAAGTGGCTGAATTTTTCTGTCTGAGGTCCCAGCGGTGATCTGTACCAGTCCTGAAAATGGCACCCCCATGATCATGTACGGTTTAGGCTGTAGTAACGGTTTTACCGGAAGAATAATACGAAACCTTAGAAAAAAAATAGGGTTCCACAGCCCTTGGACCTTGGGCTTGGACCCCTAATAACAATAATAATAATAATGCATTTAACTTATATAGCGCTTTTCTTCCAAGGAACTCAAAGCGCTTTTAAACAGTGAAGGGGTAAGCCCACCTCATCCACCACCAATGTGTAGCACCCACTTGGGTGATGCACGGCAGCCATTTTGCGCCAGAACGCTCACCACACATCAGCTATCAGGTGGAGAGGTGAGTAGTTGAATATGCCAATTAGGAAGGAGGGGGATTATTAGGTGCCCATGATTGAAGTGAGAAGCCTGATTGGGAATTTGGCCATGACACCGGGGTTAACACCCCTACTCTTACGATAAGTGCCATGGGATTTTTTTTATGACCACAGAGAGTCAGGACACCTGTTTAACGTCCCATCTGAAAGACGACACCCTACGCAGGGCAGATGTCCCCATCACTGCCCTGGGGCATTGGGAAAGATCTTTAGACCACAGGGAAGAGTGCCCCCTACTGGCCCTCCAACAGCTTTAGAAGCAAACCAGCAGTGGAATACAGGGCTCTATGCTGCTGATTTGTTGCCTGCCTAAAACAATCACACAAATGAAGTGTATTGAATCTTTTATTATCTCTTTTTTAAAGAGTTCAGTCAGAGCCAAGCACCAGTGCTCAAGGATCCGCAGAGCAGTGTCCACACAGATTGGCAAAACAGGAACGCTTGTCTTCGCCCCGTCCTGGTCCACCACCATGTGCCTCTGTACTAACTGCTGAAGTCCTGGAGAGACAGACAGAAATTTGCAGATGGGTGGGTGAAATAAATCGTTCACTTCTGGCCATTAACCACTTAGGGAGCAGTAGGACGCCCGCGGGAGATGTTGCCCCCCACCACCCCCAAAAACTGGACTACAATCACAGTTCCCAAGTCCTATTTCTAGGTTATATACACATGTTATATATCTACAGAAATCTTAGATACTCAGGAATGTAGCCAATGTCACAATTTTACAGTTGCTATAACAAAAATAATAATTTCCCCTCATAATGTGACCTATGTGCCTCAAATTAAATGGAATGTCAAACTAGAAACAAGGCTAACACCGTCATTTATTGGGTTATGTATGCATGTCTTATATGTCCTTAAAGCTCAGAATATTGGGATTCTAGCAAATATCTTGGTTTTAGTGTAAAATTCACAATACGACTACTTAATATCAGCTACGCGTCTTTAAAAAAAAGTTTTTGTTTTCACTTCATAGAAAATAGATTAAGGAATAAAATCAAAGCTCACAAATGCAATATTTAAGTTATAAATACATGTCTCATATGTCCTTAAAGCATAGAATGTTGGGGTTCTAGCAAATATCGCGGTTTTAAAATAGCTATGAAAACAAGATAATTATTAGTCATAATGTGACGTAAACAGCCAGTGCCAAAAGCTGTTAGCTTGTTTACTCAGCTAGACGTTTTTGTACCTCAAATTAAATCGAATGACAAAAGGAAAACACGGCTAGCACCCTAATTTCTTAGGTTAAACATACAAGTCTTATATCTTCTTAAAGATTAGAATGTTGGGGTTCTAGTAGAAATCTCGGTTTTAGTGTAGCTGTAAAATTCACAACGTTATGACGGCGAGTTTCAACTACACATATCGCAAACAGTAATGTTTTTTTCTTCAAAAAACTAATCGAAATGCCAACTAGAAACAACTACCATGCTAATTTTTTAGGTTATATATAAAAGTCTTACATGGTCTTAAAGCTTAGAATCTTGGGATTCTAGCAAATATCTCGGTTTTAGTGTAGCTATAAAATTAATGTTAGACTACTTAATGTCAGGTACGCGTCTTGAAAACAATTACATTTTACTTAGGAAATATAGGTTAGCACACTTCACTTATGTTAAACTTTTAGTACAAAATATTTTACTTACGGTCATAAAATCCTTCTTTTTGGCCATCAAAGGGCCCCAGTAATTATATAAAGCATAGTTTTCCCAGGTAAAATCTATCTTGAATGTTGCATTATCTTACCGGACAGTTACTGAATGTATTCATACATAAATGAAAAACAAATAGTGTATTTGGCCTGCAATTCTGAACAAATTACGGATGTGTCAAGTGTACAAAAGCTTAGCAATTTCGGCATATACATCATCCTTATGAAACAGAGATCTTAAAAATGTGCAAGATTAACAATTTTAACTGAAGATTGACGGAGATAATTTACAAAAGAAATGTGTTGTTCGTCTCAGGACCTGGATGTAAACGTCATCACGGTGCATTTTGTCTAAAAATGTAGTTTCACAAACAAAGCAACAGCTCATTGGCTGTTCACTCAATCACTCTAAAATGTTAGACTTACGTGGCCAGCCCCTTACCAACATGATTTGAACTGCATCCAGCATCCTATCTTAATATATGGCTTTGTAGGGTTCTTTCAAAGAGGATGTAGAAAAATAAAACCAGAAAATAATTATGCATTTTCTTTATTTCATCTTGTGCCATATTCACTGGGTATATTTATTTGAAATGAATTTTACATATGCAAAAATGTCAAAGTCTTTTCTTTAAAAAAATATCAACCGTATGTTTGTCCTTGCCTCAGGTCCAGTGTAACAAGAGTTTAACTTTAGGTATGATTTTTTAGGCTGAATTTTACATATCGGGGGTGAGACTTAAGAGGTTAACGACACATTGAAAGCGATAAACGAGAACCTGAAGTGCAATTCAAATAAATGAATTATTTTCGATAAACATTCCACATAGTGTTTTTTGAAGTAGCTTTGTTACCCAAAGATGGCACCTACTATATCAGAAGCACAGAATGAGATCCTGTCTCCTTCGTAGAGCCCCCTATGGTGGCTGTTTTGGCCATGGATTTCTAGGCATAGGGTCATCTGGCTGCACGTCATTGAATGGCACCCCGTTCTCCAGTGAAGAACCCCGCTACCGAAATTATGCTTCAGGCTTTCTCTGCGCTCCTGCTCGGTTTGGGAATTTGCAAGTGATATTAAAAGGTACTCAATCAGGGATAACCTTTGTCACCTAGAGGAATCAAATCAAACCGTTTCACCAAAGAACTATGTAGAACTTTTATAATAATAATTGTATGCAGGCATAACTTACCGAGGAGATGACTCCGCCATGCAATGCGCCCTCCTGTAGCCTTGTTCCAACGCTCCAGGTTTGAAAAATACGTTTTGTGCGTCCACCCAGGCCCCCAGTCTTCCAAATTCAAAACAGACATCCTGGCATCACATATGATCTGAACTAGGGATGCTCATATTGACCGTTTAACCGTTAACCGAAAGTAAAACATTTGACCGATTATTTCTATCAGTTAAACGGTTAAGAAGTTTTTTTTACGTATACAGGTCCTTTATCACAAAATTAGCATATTGTGATAAAGTTCATTATTTTCCATAAAGTAATGATAAAAATGTAACTTTCATATATTTTAGATTCATTGCACACCAACTGAAATATTTCAGGTCATTTATTGTTTTAATACTGATGATTTTGGCATACAGCTCATGAAAACCCAAAATTCCTATCTCAAAATATTAGCATATTTCATCTGACCAATTAAATCAGTGTTTGTAATACAAAAAAACGAAAAAGTCAACCTTCAAATAATTGTGTTCAGTTATGCACTCAATACTTGGTCGGGAATCCTTTTGCAGAAATGACTGCTTCAATGCGGCGTGGCATGGAGGCAATCAGCCTGTGGCACTGCTGAGGTGTGATGGAGGCCCAGGATGCTTTGATAGCGGCCTTAAGCTCATCCAGAGTGTTGGGTCTTGCGTCTCTATGGGGTTCAGGTCAGGAGAGTTGGCAGGCCAATTGAGCACAGTAATACCATGGTCAGTAAACCATTTACCAGTGGTTTTGGCACTGTGAGCAGGTGCCAGGTAGTGCTGAAAAATGAAATCTTCATCTCCATGAAGCTCTTCAGCAGATGGAAGCATGAAATGCTCCAAAATCTCCTGATAGCTAGCTGCATTGACCCTGCCCTTGATAAAACACAGTGGACCAACACCAGCAGCTGACATGGCAATCTCCCCAGTCTTCCTCCAGACTGTGGCACCTTGATTTCCGATGACATGCAAAATTTGTTGGTGTTTTGTTGTGCTGTTTCTCTGTAGCCCAGGTCAGGCGCTTCTGCCTCTGTTTCTGGTTCAAAAGTGGCTTGACCTGAGGAATGCGGCACCTGTAGCCCATTTCCTGCACATGCCTGTGCACGGTGGCTCTGGATGTTTGTACTCCAGACTCAGTCCACTGCTTCCGCAGGTCATCCAAGGTCTGGAATCAGTCCTTCTCCACAATCTTCCTCAGGGTCCGGTCACCTCTTGTTGTTGTGCAGCGTTTTTTGCTAAACCTTTTCCTTCCCACAGACCTCCCACTGAGGTGCCTTGATGCCACACTCTGGGAACAGCCTATTTGTTCAGAAATTTCTTTCTGTGTCTTACCCTCTTGCTTGAGGGTGTCAATGATGGCCTTCTGGACAGCAGTCAGGTCGGCAGTCTTACCCATGATTGCGGTTTTGAGTAATTAAACAGGCTGGGAGTTTTTAAAAGCCTCAGGAATCTTTTCCAGGTGTTTAGAGTTAATTAGTTGATTCAGATGATTAGGTTAATAGCTCGTTTATATAAATCACTTGTATAAATCATTCAATATTCATTATGCTTCTTGCATATTTGTGACATGCTAATTTTAATTGAATAAAAAACAATGTAGGCCAGTTGTTCATAATTAGACTACAAATATCTGTTTTTTGATTCTCACTTTTAAGGTCTGACACTTTTGACATATCACATAGGCCCTATTTGCGAGCAGTCATTATATTATGGCTTAAGATCAGTTTTTCTCAAATGTTTTTCAAACCAAGGACCGCTTAGCCAATAAAAAAAAGTAATGAGAAGTGAATTGGAAATTATCCAGTGTCACAGTCCATGTCAGTCATAAAATTTTTGTTGATGACTTTCGCTCGCAGACCTCTTTGGTAATCTGGCATACCACCAGTTGTTTGCCAGACCACAGTTTGAGAAACATTACTTTAGACAAACCATCTAATCTGAGGTAACATGAATGAAAACTTGATTATTCTTGAGGTGGACTTTGTTTTATTTTTTATAATTTCAGGAGGTTACCAAGGAACTTAATTTAAGGAACATACTCTCTGAATCAATGGAAAGGTTGACTACACAATTCATTTAAAGGTGGATTTGAGGTGTGGCATGTAGAAAAGGTGAAAAGGTGCTGAGATCTCTCCACTGTCTTTTCAAAAATGCCCCAGCAAGAAGAGAGGATTTCACATCTGCAACACTGTCATCCACATTCCCCTTATCATTCTGTGGCGTTGGCTTTAAAATGTTTCTGCTGCAGAGAAGGCCATTGAAATTTGGCCCTCTATTGAGAAGTTTGTTGACCAAGTGTCAAAAGATAATGAAGAACCCAGGGAATGCATCATTCAATACCCTCTCTGAGGCAAGAAAGGATCCTCTTCTCTGTGCCAAACTCCACTTCTTCATGTTCATAGCAAGAGCCTTTCAACCATTTCTGGAAAATTATCAAAAAGATGCTCCGATGATGCCCTTCCTGTGGAATGACTTGGAGGATTTGATAAGGGTAATTATTTTTCATAATGCGCAACACCTTTAATACACAGAAATGCACCGATCTAAGTCAAATATATATTTTTAATTTATTTATTTTACTAGAGCCTTCTCAAACAATTCATCAAGCGCGATCCATTGCCCATGAGTCCATATAAGTTGGCGAGGCTCGATGTCACCGACCAGAATCTTTGGCTTGGTCCAAACAATGTTGACATTGGCATGGGAACAGCTGTTCTCAAGGTGGGTATATTCAGTTTCATCAAACTAGTTCACAATGATATGTAGATATCAACATTAATAACTCGACGTGCGTGTGTGTGTGTGTGTGTGTGTGCCCTGACGAATGCCTGCAGAAACTGAAGCGCCTCATTGAGAAATTTGTGCTGGACAAACAGTTGACAGGCAGGATATCTTCTGGTAAATTATAGGAATAAGAATAGAATGGCACTCACTGTTTACACACTTCCATTTGTATCAGTCAAGACCAATACCTATAACATAACCTGTAACATAAAATTCAACATGTATTCCCATTTATGTGTACATATTTGATACTATTCACTTACTTCAAATGATGAGGTAGAGGTGAAGTTATGTAGTCTACTATTTTAAACAGGCCATTCCACACAGAAAAACTATACTTTTTTTTTTATTGTGCAGGTTGGCATGAGTTGAGTGCAAACAAATGATCTGCTGAATCCAGGCAGTTTTCCTAGTAAAAATATTAGTCACGTAAGGGATTAACGGAAAATTAATGGAATCAGTGTGGATTGGGCTCTTTAAAAGAATGCAAATGTTTTATTCATACTGGCTCTCCTTTGTGCATTATTACAGGTGATGTCATTTCTCAATAGTTTGAGAAGGTCCTTTCCAATGAGGCCAAATCGCTGGAATTTACAAACTTCCAGCCCTCGGTGTCCAGGGTTGACATATTCCTGTCTCAGAATCTCAGTTCCTACACTGAACTGTGGAACTTCTGCAAGAAGTTACTACTCCTCTCACATGGACAAGCTGAAGTGGAGCCGGGCTTCTCCATTAACAAAGAAGGGGAGACGTGCAACATGTCTTAGGAGACAGTTATTCAAAGGCTCATCTGTGATTAAGTGAAAGTTTGTGGGGGGGTGACACAAGTGCCTCCTACAAAAGAGCTAATCAGTTACTGTGCCTCAGCACGTAGACATTACCAGGCAGACTTGAAAGATGAAAAGAAGAAGAGACAGAAGAAAACTTAAAGGAAAGAAAATATGTTGAAGAGGATCTGAAAGAGCTAAAGCAAAAGAAAAATCAATTTGAGAAATATGCACATCTTTGGAGAATGATGCAGACAGATTGGCAGAGCAAGATGAAATTTTAGTTGGTAGTAAAATGGCCACATTGAAAACAAAATTGCAGAATTGACGAAACTGTCATAAGGGCTTTGAGTTTGAGAACAGAAAAGGTGAAGGTTAACCTGTACCTTTGGTGATTTATTTGGATTACTTGTTGGATGTTACTGTCTGGGCCTAGAAAATCTGTTACTTTTTTGGTTGATCAGCACTGTGGCTTTATAGGGAGGTCCAAAGCCAAAGCCGTTTCTCTGTTTGTCATCCCATGTAAGCAGGACTGTTTTCATGCTATTCTGTTTGTATACTGTTATAATGTATATCTGTTTTGGATTGCCAGGTTGGCATTAATCCCATTGTTGACCATATTGGAAGTTTGACATCTTCACAGCACTGATCCTGATCATTCTTACAATTGTCTGACTGGATCTTCATTCATTAGGTCTCTGGTTAGCTGTGCCGCACTACGCTTTGCATGTCATGGTAAAGTCTTACATTTTTTATTTTAGAGGACTTAAAAAGGTCTTAAAAGTCATTAAATTTGCTGTTAAAAAATGTGCAGATACCATGATGTATGACACAATCCAAATTTCCGAGCTTGACAGAAGGTGCCATGTAGTGTGAAATGATGAGCGCATGATTGTTACCAGTAAAAAGTAAAACTATTGCATTGAGAAATATGCTGTTTTTCAAACAAATATTTTCAACAAACAATAATAGATATCTAATCTGTAATGGTGTCATAATTGTGCCTAAATAAATGCAATGATATTTGTCCTGCTGAATAAATAGTATTCCAACCTCATGCAATAATATTTAGAAGCAAATTTTCCTTATCACCGGTAAATTGAGTGGAAGTTTGAGTCATATTGCATAATACATTATTCTTCGAATGGGATTTTATGTCAATCTGGGTGCCATCTACAGTATTCATTTGACTGTTTTTAGGAAGGCATATATGTAACGTAATTTAACCTGTTCATCCACAGGTAAACCGGCACCGGGACCTTTTCGCGCACGTCACATACATTGATTAATTACATATTGTAAACATGCGCAAAACCCGTCATGTTATATACTGCTAGAACGGCAAGGATCTCATCTATAAAGATATCCAAACTGTTTTTGTCAAAAGCAAATAATATAGATACATGGATTGCATAAA
>JACXGM010003288.1:26881-42605 GCA_016801145.1 Umbra pygmaea | reverse complement strand
ACAACCTGTTACAAACCACAACCTGTTACGAACCATGACCTGACTCTTGTCCTAAAAACCTAAGACTATGACTAAGCCTAAGACTACAATGCCATTCCAGCTTTCTTTGATGACCTGAAACTTCCACTGATCTGATTCTGCATTGGAAAGGGCCTTTAGAAATCAGCACAATGCATCTCTATCGTATTAAGTTACACCAACAAAAGCACAAGTTACAAAGGAAAACCAGGGTTCCTGGTCACAAACATGTTTTAATCAAAATCATCCAGAAACATTAACAATCACATCGTTCTAGGTATAAGCGTGCTAATGGGAATTAGACTTAACAAAGCGTTATTCTAAGACCTGGCTTTACAAAACTACACACCTGTAGAATGAAGCGATCGTTGCCCCAAACAGGGTGGTCTGACCAAATTGCCACACATTGGGACAGGAAGTAACCTTTGACCCTGATGTTAATCCTAGTAGGCAGCAGATGTTGTCCATCAGTGACAGATCATCTGGCATGCCAAGCAAACTTTCCCACTTAAGTTACACTCTACTTTAGGTCTAGTCAGGCCGAGTTCTTGGCCCACCAGGTCAACAACTAGCAGTGATCCCAGCTAAAATATTTCAGTAGCCTACTATCAAATTAGAAATTAGTTGTTTTCATTTTATTTGCTTGACACAAACGTCTCCTAGAAGATCGATGTAGTTCTATTGACCCAACCACACACCGAGGTCAGGAGTGTTGAAACCCTATTCAGGATCTACAGCTCTAGTCTGAAAACACATGTCACCACCATGTATATGTTCCATCCATCTACCGTCCTGCTTTCTTTTTCCCTCAGTGTCATGCACTCTGTATCTGGGGAGAGTTATGATTATAGCAGGTCTTCTGAGAATAATCAATGTTATTCTGGGTTGGCAGACTGCTAATGGACAGTGTCTCCATTTCTGTCATAATAAAAGCTGGCCGTGAGTGTTGGCTTCTTTACAGGGTCATTTGAAATAGTTTCTCACAGTAATGGGAACCATCTACCAGTCAGTAGTAGGGGTGCACAATATATTGACATATATATTAATCACATTATCACAATATCACGTTGCGGATTATATCGAAAATGTCCTGGAATGTATGTAATATTCAGTTTATTTTGTGGAGAGATGCGTCTGTTGGCTGTGTTTGATTTAGAGACTGCTTGAAACCGCTATATAATGATGATTCATTGGCCAGTTGTCCTGTCACACGCAAGTGTGAGTGCACAGTTCAAATACACGACAACATCACAACATGTCCTGTTCTGAAGACATGGTCTTTATTTATTCATGTTGTACCAGTCTAATATGATTGTCAGTTGAAATAAACCCTAGTGTTGTAAAAACTTGTTGTTTTGTTATGTTATCTATTTTCATGATAACATTTGTGTTTCTACATGTTCAAGAATATTTAAAATACAGATAGTGAAATATTCACGATCAATATCGCAACATAACATTTTGTCAATATCGTGCTATGTTAGTCAGTAGGCGATAGGCTTATGACCCATGTCAATGATGTATTGACTGCTCTAGAAATGTGTGTTGTTTGCCCATTTGTGTGTAAAAAATCTTTACACAGTAAGGGTATTTAACTCAGCATTTTTAGCATCCTTGGCTACAAAGCTCCTCAAAAATGCTACGTTCATTGAACACAATCTACAAACTACTAGCTGCCAGTTTGCCAGATACCAACCGCAATAAACACAGCACATTTTAATCAGTCCAATCCCACCGACTGTATATGTTTAGAGTAGGATGCCACGTATCAAATAAAGCAATTTAGTCAGTCTTTGCAACTGTACTTTGCATTTTTTTTGCCATCTTATACAACTTAACTGCTCAAAACATTCAAGTGAACACTCAAAATACACATCAGGTCTCGATGAACAAAACAAATTAAAGATCAAAATCTTTACTGTACATTGTGTAATTGGCTGAGAACAAAATTACATAACAATGGTCAATGGAAAACAAAAAAATCACCAACCGATTGACGGCTGGATTCCAACTAACACTGAAAATCAAATTAAACAATCATAGGCTTTTTTTTACTTTTCTAAATTTCATCACAGCAACTTATAATGTACTGTAACTCAGTAGTGTGTATGGCCCCCACATGCCTGTATGCACTCCCGACAATGACTGTGCATGCTCCTGATGAGACTGCTGTCGATGAGATGGTGTCCTGGGGGATCTCCTCCCAGACCTAGTTCAGGGCATCAGTGAGCTTCTGGACAGTCTGTGGATGTGTGATGTACAGTATAATAATATATCTCAGCTTGAGTACCGTGGGCAATTACCACATGTATTGTGCTTCTACTGAGGTATCTCTAGACTTTATTTTTTTCTGCCGTTTTTCTCGCTCCCATTTTCTCACGTCCAATTCCCCTTTAAACCCTGTCCAATCGACAACCCCTCAGCAGGTGCAGGCTGGTCGAAGAGCGATCACGCTTCCTCAAAGACATAAAAAGCTTTAATATGTGCTCACATTTAGTGTGGAGTCGCCCTGTAGCGGTACTTGCACCTAGCCTGGCTGAACAAAAGCATGGATGGCCGAGAGGCCGTAGCCTATCCCAGCGCAGTTCCAGTCTTTACACTGGGGGTTTATACCAGCTCTAAAGATTTTCACAACAACACACAAAGACACTCCAGAGCCCCTCCACTCATCTGTCAAGCAGCTTGAGCAAACCTCTGCACCTGGCCAAGAGTAGCCTGAGAGGGGCAGAGGGAGGGAGGCAGAGACACGGGCCAAAAGTGCTGTTGGATAGAGTTCTAATACTGGGAATGCTTCCACAGGGCGACATGGGAGTGAGGGGCTGGGTAGGTCTCTGAGAGTAGCAGGGACATGTGGCTCGCTCTGAAGAAAGTCCTCTGGTTCTCATTTACACTTCTATGACCACAGTCCAGAATGAGCTCACTGGGAGAAGAGAACAAGATGGAGAAAAAAACAGAACAGCCATAAAGAGGAGGGGGCAGATGTTATGTGTTTGTTATTATGCTCATTACTTTGTGGGCATTTTACTCATGATGTGTGCCAATCCATAAAAAGTGTGACGTGCAAACATGGCTGGATGGAGTACAGAAAATTGACAAACATAGACATTGAGAGGGGGGTGGATGAGGACAAACCGAGAGAGAGAAGGTGGGTGGGGGGCTCTAAAGTGGGAAAGAGAAGTTGAGAATGGAGAGATGTGGTAAAGGGAGAGATGTGGTGAAGTGCTTCGCAGACGGAGATGATTAGCGGCTGTCCTGGAATGTGAGGGTCAGAGATCTGCACTCTGCTGGGACCCACTCTAAACAGAACTCTGCCTCGGACGGCCCCTTTCCCTCGAAGCACACACACAAACAAATACGCAAGCATACAAACCACACTTACACACACAAACAATCCCTAAAACACCACACAGACCAACACACAACCAAACAAACCAACAACCATAAAAAACAACCCACAAAAAATGTCAAGTCTAGCTAACACAATAAACCATGGAGCCAGCAAAACCACAGTAAATCAAACAACCTACAATATCAGGCACTGAAGAATCATACATACAGACCCAAACTAACCTTGGCTACAGGAGAACAGGGGAAATCCATTCTGTCACTTTTCATATGCATACATGTTTGCCCATGAAATAAGTGGTCTGAATGTGGCTTTTGGATGTTAATACTAAAACAATCAAGTAAATTGTGCTTAAAGTAGACAAAATTAGCACATGCCAATATATATGACACCCATGTCTTCATTGCTTGAAATAACTTGAACAGTATTTAAAAGCTTACAATTTTGTTTAATGAAAATATGCCTGAAAAGTGAACAATCTTTCCATGGAGAATGCATTCTTTCTGACATTAGAGGATTCTGGTATACACCTGCTGGTTAAGAAAGAAAGAAGCGTGATAAGAACCAGAACAGCATTTGAATGTGTTTCGACATCCAGAGTTGTAAAAATTACAAAGTAAAAGTACTTTTCTGGGTTCAGCAGAGTATTCAGTTTTTGGGAATTTCCTAATAAACACCAAAATGGCCAGATTAAAGGAGATTTAATCTATCCAGTTATCTATGAATTAATAGAAAGACAAAAAAATGATCAGTTATGGTCATTAGTTAGTTATGAACTCCCATTACCTGGACCTTTATGTTTTAATTATGAACTTCCCAAAACAGGTGAGCACAGCAGAGTACTTTTACTTTGTACAACTCTGCCTACCTCAAATGTCCCAATTCCAGGGGGAGTTGCGTGACAAACATGGTATAAATCATGAAATGGAAATCATAAAAATTAGGGAGAAACATCAAGAAAAATGAAAACATGAGCCATTTATAGTGCTAGCCATACAGACCCAATCCATTCTACCGATTTCACTTATTTCACGTGAGCTGTTATGCTGAAAACACTTTTCCCTCCACAGTATCCTCTTGCCATCTGTCTCGTATATGTCAATACTATTTGTTGTATCTGTTCATAACAGCTTTAATCAGAAATATGTAGGCTGTTGTAAGTGCTGTAACTTTGCCAGAGTTATATTTGATCGAGTCTGAGTGTAGAGAAGGGGTAGGCAACTCCGTTCCTGGAGGGCTGAAACACTTCAGATTTTTTATTTAACCTAGTAGTTAATTGCAATCACCTGCTTTCCCAGGTATAAACCAGTCCCTCATTAGAAAGAGAAACCAAAAATCTGAAGAGTCCCTGGTGTAGACCGAGACCATTCGAGACTCTGATTAGATCTGTTTCAAATCACTGTTACAATATGACATCAAATATTTGTTATCCGTATTCCCGTAGCAACTGGTGTGCATTTCAATTGGGGAAAAGACTAATTAAGCTTTTAAAAACCTGTCTATTGTTGTTGCATTTCCAATGAAATTAAGGTATTTAATATATCTATTTTATATAACCTATTAAGGTATTTTTTGTATTGGTACTATCTCACTCTCATATCAGCACTAAATAATATCCCATGTGATTGGCCAAACAGCCAGTTAAAGGGAAAGATATCTGAATTGGCCGGTCTGTATAAAAGCAGCCTTATGTAATAACTTCATCAATGACATTTAGTACCCCCTACAAAACAGATAGACTTCCCTAGGTACATTTACAGACATTTACTAAAGCCATAATAGCTCGTAAAATGGTACATTATACATTTTATACATGAAATCAAACCACTCCATGTGGTATAGAAAACTGGTATGTAAATTAGTTGTAAAAGTGAAGCTGGCTTGTCCAAATGTGCATTGGCATACCTAAAGTGACTCTGTGTGGCGTGTGTGCAGAAAAGACTTCCTCCGCATCACTCTCTCTCCCGTACAGCTTCTCTTTGTGCAAAGTGCGCTGAATTGTTGAACGATGCACATTGACACCATCTGCAGCATGATGATGTTTTAGGTCTTTGGAGGTGGTCTGTGGGCTGTTTTTGACCGTTCTTACCATCCTTTGCCTTTGCCTATCTGATATTTTACTTGGCCTGCCACTTCTGGCCTTAACAAGACCTGTGCCTGTGGTCTTCCATTTCCTCACTATATTCCTCACAGTGGACACTGACATCTTAAATCTCTGTGATAGCTTTTTGTAGCCTTCCCCTAAACCATGACATTTAACAATCTTTGATTTCAGGTTATTTGAGAGTTGTTTTGAGGCCCCCATGTTGCCACTCTTCAGAAGAGAGTCAAAGAGAACAACAACTTGCAATTGGCCACCTTAAATACATTTTCTCATGATTGGATGTACCTGCCTATGAAGTTCAAGGCATAATGAGCTCACCAAACCAAATATGTGTTTCAATTAATCCTTGCTAGGTAGTTATAAGTATTTAAATCAACAAAATAACAAGGGTGCCCAAATTTATGCAGTTGTCTAATTTCGTTTTGATGCATATTTTCTGCACATTTTCTGTTAATACAATTAACCTCATTTCACTACTAAAATATGACTGTGTCCTTCAGGTATTTGATAGATCAAAATGATTTGCTGTTCCAAACACTTAATTATTTATAGATGAAAATCATGGAAATTGTCAGGGGTGCCTACGCCTTTGCATACGACTGTATACATTTAAAGTTGATAGTGATCAAATCCAATACAATCGTTTTTTTGAAATGTCACAAATGCAAACAGTATTGAAGGCAGCATAGGGATTAGGAAATATTATGTATTTTATTAATAACTAATAAAACACATTGTAGAAAAACATTAAGTAAATTAATATAATACATGGGAATGTCCTTGCTCTGTATATTTATTTTTCTTTATTATGGTAAACATACTTTGGTCATCCACTGGACATGTCATTCCTATTTGTGATTGCTGAGCTCAACTAGTGCTTTTGTTAAGCATTCTTTTTTTTCAAGGGTTAACAAATATTTGGAGATTTTTCTGAATTATAATGGCTTGACTTTCACAATAGATACCACCGGAGGGGTAGGATATAAAAATGGGAATTCCAACCCACATTGTATTATGTTAGCTTGAATGCCAAACTAGCTAGCTTTCCAGTTATTTTGTTTTTCTGAATTTAATGTATCAATGGAACGTTTAATCAATATGCTGTAGATGATGTATTAAACCACCAAGACATATCAGATATACATTCATCCTTCCAAAGTTCTTATTTTAAGTATTGTGGAGTCTAAATCATGATACACAGCAGACAGATAGACCAGTTGTTAATGCATAGTACCAGTAAGTGAAAGGTTGCAAGTTAAAATCCAGTGTTTTAGTGATGAACAAAATAACCTTCATTGCTGTTCTTCTAGCAGCAGGCTATAATGCAGCACTAAGTTAGATTTTTCTTTTCATATTAAAAGCCACATTGAAATTTAAAATGTTGCAAGGCATTACAAAAAGCTTTTATTTTGAAAAAGAAAAGCTTTTATTTTGAAAAAGAAAAAAAGGTGCCAGCATATTTTGCTGCTAGAAAAACACCAATGAAGGTTCATTTGCCCATCACTACAGTTTTAGGGTAAAATGGGATGGAGCTGGAAAATTCTTGAGTGTAATGTTCACACCAGAGAATTAACATTTTACTCAAGAATGGTAGAGTTCATCTTTAGAAGGCTAAGAACTAACAACCCCAAAACTTTGGAATTATCTATTAAAAATAATCGGATTGAAAATGTACAGAATACATTAAAATTGCTGTCTAGCCATTGACAGAAAAACGTTTAGTTAAAAGAACAAAAATGTTTGGTATCACAGGATCTGTTTTAACGTTAAATACGTAGAGCAGAATTTCCTCTTGTTCATAAGTTAAAGAAAAAAAGGAATCATAGTCAGTTCTCACAGGAGCTAACCAAAATCAGTTTCACATTGGAGAGGTGCAATAAGCTGATTGATGACAGCCTGGCAACCAATCAGGATTCACCTGCCATTAGTGAAGACCATGACAACACCTACATAGAAGCATGTGACATATGGTTTGATAAAGTGGAGGAAGTAGCGTTGATAGAGCTTTCAATCAAAACAGAGCTATATGGTGAGCTTGCAGGGCGGGCACAACCTCTAGACACAGGAGAACAAGAAAGAAAATATGAACCTAGACATTTTAGAGAAATAAAGTCCAGTAAAAGTGTGTACTAAAGTCACTAAATTCAAGAGTGTGTACACATTTTAGCCCGGTCTGTCTCTCTCTAAGACCGGGGCTAGTGACTGGTTCCCAACCAGAGGCCTACGCTGCTTGTTTACCCACAAGTCAATCTTGCGGAAAAAACATTCTGGTCTGGTGTAGTGAATCATTTTGTAGAGAGGTGCTGTTATTACAATGTGTCCTGTAAAGTGTGTAGGCCTGTCATATCTATTTCTGTTGAGTCAGTGAACGTCACAGAGTAGGCCCTGGTATATTGTGTTTCACCTGGCATTTCAGGACAACAAGTCTTTGTATAAAACAGTAGTGTGCTACATTAATACCCAACATACCCCTGCATTTCCTCCAGGGAGGAGTTAAATAACCAGTAGGGTTGCGATTGTCCTCCTAATGAAAGGTATTGTGTGTGTGTGTATGAATTAGGGATGGGACGGTATGAAAATTTCTTATCACGATTAAAGTGACCAAAGTTATCACGATTATCAATATTATCACGGTTTTGTTAAACTGAGATGGAAATGTAAAAAAAAACTGATACAAACACACTGAAAACATTTCAACAAGTTTTATACTTGGAAATCAACAAACAACAAATACAATTAGCAGCTATAAGCACTTTATATTTTACTATAGTCTACCATTTAGTACTAAAGCCTACTATCTGATGTGATATCATTATGAATTCCCCATAAATTGATGACTGATAATCTTGTTAGAATTAGGCAATAGATTTACCATCTGCTGAAGTAAACGAAAGGGCTAGTTAACTGGATGATTTTTCACCTATGCTCTGAATTTGACTCTGTAATGGCATATTCACGTAACACATACATTACATTCATTGCTAATCATTTGATTTATTGTGATGACAAACAGAGTATCATCAATAAACTATATATACTATAAAAATAGTCCTATTCCTGATACTTGGTAGACTACCAGTTGCTGGCAGGAATTTTTTGCCTTATAGGCGTTTATTTACATGGTGGCTTGAATACTGTGCCAGTTTACTGTGAATATCTCTGTGGATGGTTCCCATTGCCTGCTGTTTTGAATCTCTCAGATGAAGGAATGGAGTTGATCGTGTGTTAGTGAAGATTTTTTTTGGATGTCGAGAGCGACAGATGTTTTCTGAGAGTCTCTTGCGTTGGAATGCATTGTCTGACTTTGTTGAGGGAGAACAGCAAACATATCGTTTGAATGTTTGGAATTGGTTAGAGAGCAATGTCTTTGAATTATATTTGCAAGTTATTTATATTCATTATACGAAATAAATGAACACGTCTAAACGTATCTTATGATCTATTTTGCCTGCAGCATTTTTATGTGCGCACGATAGACTGTGCTTAAGTCGGCTGTAGAATCGCGACCAGCAGCTCAAATAAACTACTGAATAAAAGTAACTCCACGATGCCTGGCTCTTGAGTTGGTAGAAATAAATGTTCCAAAGTAATAAATGGCCTCACTACACTTGCGCCAATAAAACACAGAATGAGAACGTGGAGATGAACTGCAATGAGAGTGGGTTGTTATCGTTGCTTTGAGGTAGGCTACTGAAAAATGTAATCTAATAAGTACTGATCACAAGTAGCTAATACGTTTTAGTAAACAAACTGTAGGGACACAAATAAAAGATATTTTATATATTAGCTAAGTGTATTAAATAAAAACAAGACTCAAACTAAGCTAACTAACGAACAAAGTAGTGTGTTGCTGTGAACTCATGGAGCTCCAATCACCTGCTATTACTGTAATCTAGCAGCTGTTGCTAACTAAAATGTTGCACAGAGAAAGCGTTTATGGCTTCTTTCGACAAAATACAATGGAACAAAATAGCATGACTGCCGCAATTGTTTAAGACTTAAAGACAGTTTTAGACCGTAAATTCTGGAAAACGATATTAAGGCTATTTAAGATTGTAAGGATCTGCGGACACTAATTACATTCAATATTTTATATCCCTGAAATTATTTATGTGGTAAAAATAAAAATGTGTAATAAGTTTACTATGAATTAATACAATACATTATCCCTTAAATGTCACCCTTAATATTTTGAACATGTTCGTTCATCTTGGCTCAAATCTACTTGCTTTTAAACTTATCATCCGGATACTTTGCGTTAATTACAAGTGAGATAATTAAATATTTAATTTCAAATCAATATTGTTTGTCCAATTATTTGCCCAAGTTAGTTTTGGTATTGAAGTAAAAGTTTATGCATTCGCTGTATAACAGTGGCTGGTTGTCACGAAGATGACAGATTTGACTTGTTTCCCCGTTTTTCAGCAACATTCCTCTGCAGACAGGGTGCCCATCCTCGATTAAATTGCCCTCAGGGCTCTTGTTATAGCCAAAATATGACCACATCTCAGATTTTGTCCTCTTGGATGGCTGAAAAATCTCCCGAGCGGTGTCACTGCCTTCTGCCTTGACTTCTCGTGCAAAAAAAAACTTTGCATGTGCGCACCTCTGTCAGACTGATCCTGGCTGGACAGGATTTACTGTGAGTTTTCAAAATCATGGTAATCAAAGACGGTTTTAGGGAAAATTTAATTTTAAACGGTAATACTAACCGTACGGCCATTTTATTGTGGTTTACCGTGAAACTGGTAATCGTCCCATGCCTAGTATTAGGCACAGTACTGAAAACTTTCTGCCTGCTTCTCATTGTCGCAGGGACGCGGTTTTGTCGGCCCTGATGGCTGCAAAAAGCCTGACCGGCCTGGAGCAAAAGCAGACCTAAACTACTGTTATCAACATCAACTTCAGCAGCCGGACTTCACACAAACACCTTCAGAGACACTCCCTAGTACGCAACACAACCATATACTATCTGTCTGGAAATAGCTGCCACCAAACAAAAGAAAGACAAAACAAGTGAGGAGTTGGTGTGGCAGATGAAAGACTGTTGCCACAGGTGCTTCTCTTTTACCCCTCCACCCAACCGAATTCCCCTTCAACAGTGCAGACGTACCGTCTGTAGTCTCCAGGCTGTGTTCTGCTACTGAAGCCAGGCCCAGGCATGCACCCCTCCAGCCTCTCCATTCTCTCCACACTCCATTGACCTGCTTCCTGGAGTTGAGGGGGCTGACTGACTGGGAGGGCAGGGGAACACAATGGGGGCCGAGTGCCCGCCCGCCTGGCACTCTCTGTGGTATGTAGGTACAGTGTGGTTTTTTAAACGAGATATGGTGGTCTGAGGTGTGAACGTAATGGTGAGTTGTGTTCAGGCCGTGCAATTGCGGAAGTGGGGGGGGGGGGGGGGGGGGGGGGGGGGGGGGGGGGGGGGGGGGGGGGGGGGGGGGGGGGGGGGGGGGGGGGTGTCTGTCTGCGGGTGAGTGGTGGAGGCGTGGGGGGGTGAACGCTGAGCCGTCAGACTGTTTGGATTAGCGGTTCGTCTGTGGCAAAGGAGCTTCAGACAGATAGAAAGACGAGGGCTGGGGCTGAGGTGGATGCGGGGTAAACCGGCAGGTGAGATGTGTCAGGGGAAAATGACGATGGGAAGATAGGGGGCCTGTTGGGAGCGCTGTGGCGCCTGGAGGTGGGCTGTCTGAGAGCAGCCGTGGAGGAGTGAGTGGGATGGGTCGGACGAAGGGGTTGTCTACTGACGCATCCAGCTAGGCACTGGAACAGTGAAACACAATGGCCCTAGGCCTTACAATTACAGGACTTTCACAAAAGGAAGAACATGACAAATTGGTAGTCATTTGCGGTGTAAACCTGAATCTGCCACTGCCACTCTGCCAAAAGAGGGACCAATGTGTTAGTGGTGGTCTGTAGCTAGGCTGGCACACAGGCTTTTTGAAAAGCCAGACTTACAAAAAAACATGAAGCCTCAGTTCCCAGTACTACATATAGCTCTAACAAATGCTATGGCATAGGCTATTAGACCAAATTAACAGTGTTTGACTCCTGTGAACACCATGATACAAACAAGAGTCTCTAATAACCACACAGGCTGTTACGTCCCACCAAATCCAATTTCACATGGCCTAACTCCATCAGACACTGGTGTATTTGGATAATATCACAAGCTAATGTAATACTTTGCAAGAGGCTGAGATCAACTACATATATCCTAGAGGTTTGTGAGGTTTTCATAGGGTTTTATAAATTATTACCATGTAACTATGACTGAGAACACATTCTCATTTACAACAACAAACTCTGGGAGCTATTAGGGTAACCTGTCTTGCTCAGGGACAGACTTTCACATTGCCCGCTCTGAGAGTAGGCAACCCTCTGGTCACTGGTTAAATTTAATCTAACATATCAAAGGCTTTTCATACCATGCCTCCCCTGATTGTGAGTCACTGTGGGGGATAGAGTCCTCCGGCTGTGGATGCTTACCTCCAGAGGCCGAGATGGACCCACTCCCCACCCAGGGGCAGTTTCCATGTTCAGGCATGAACAACACCCCTCCCACACCACCCACCCCCTATTAAGAGAGTGAGGGGCATGGACTGCAGGGTACATTATCTGGGCTAATGCTGTCTACCCAGGAGAGAATTGTATTAATGGATCCATGTAACTACTACTCACTGTCATAAACAGGGTATGGTACAGTAAATGGGCAGCCGCATACAATTTTCCGTTAGCTAAATAATTGATTGAGTTCCATTTATTGGAATTGGCATCCATCATTGTCAGAATACTGCCACGGGAGATTCCACACAAAGACAACTTGTGCATTGTGTTTTTGCACAACACCGAGCAGGTAGCTAAGCTTTGTTCCATGACGGGTTGAAAGAGTTTGTTATTCATTCTAACAATAATCAGATGTTGAGGAAACAATACAGATGAGCTTTGAATGTCGATTATGTGCTCTGTAGTCCTGTAAAGAAATTACATGAATAACCTTTTTGAGTAAATGTTTCATATCTTTCTTCTTTAAAGCAAAGTCCCATCAAGCATTACACAATCTATAATTGGAATTTCTTTTTCATTGAAGGTATCCTTTTTCAGCGTCTTGATATCAGTAACATCCATAACGTTGTTGGATGTGATGGAAAATAATGATTCATGTCTTTGCCTCAAAAGCTTTTATTGCAACTTTGGTTCCAATTCTGGTTGTGTTGCTCCGACAGAACAAAGGGGTCTGGCAGATGACGATGCAAACTCACTTAGCACCGTATAGGGATGGTGGGAGTAAGGCTAGACGGGGTTGATTTGCTTCATCATGCTCTAGCAACTACTTGTGGTGGGTTGGGGCACCAACACACTCAACTGCGGTTGTTGGCCAGGGAATGCGCTCTTTCTCTGAGTGCGTAGTTTTTGGTGAGTACTTCCTATTTGACAGTGCAGTGTGATAAGAGCTAGCCTGGCAAGCGAGACCCACATCAAGATGTTGGGTCTGGGAACTCACCATTGGCAGTGCTCAATACGAGGGGCGGGATAAACAGTTGTCTTTCAAATTCCCTATGCACGCAAATAGGATAGCGCTACAACCAACCAGAGCAACGAAGTGTCCGTTCGGCAAAACTTCCGAACACATCTTCCTTTTGTAAGAATGACTTCAGTGTCGTTCTTTGTTATTTTCTCAAAGAAAAGATTAACTCCAAGTCTACCGGAGTCGCGTCCAAAGCCGATTCGAAAGACCGCTGTTCAATAGCAGCAGCAACCATTTCTTTGTTTTCCCGTAATTACGTTAAGCCCGCCCACCGACTCTATACACGTTGTGATTGGCCTGACCAGAATTTGTTTTATCCAGCTCGCAAGTCAACGGAGAGTTGCTAGACTGACCCTAGCAGCAAATTATGTTTGCTGCCGCTAGGATGCGTCTAGATTTCTAGGCTAGATAAGAGCCAAATGGCTTTGGAACTGTACGTCTGTGAACACAAGTAGATCTTCAACTGTCTGCCAGAGGTTGCAGCAATAAGTCAAGGCCTTACTTGGAAATCAAGATATTGGAAGGAGAGAAGAAATTGGGAAAAGCTTTTACATTCACCACATTTCGTGAAATTGTTCGGTAATCATGTATCCTTTAGCTTGTTAATGACCACTTTTAGACACACTTTTCATCTGTTTATCTCTTGTTATTTACTGATTGTTTCATTTATTGGAAACTCAGATCTTATTGAGAAAATAAGAAAGTGCCTAAAGACAGTGAAGCATGGTGAAAGACAGTTACTCAAACAGGAGCGAGTGGACGGCTTCAAAAATTCCCAGCTTGCGCGGTGACAAGCTGCAGCATGCTGGTTTTGCTCTGTCTCTTCCCAAAGCTTTCACTGCCAGCTGAATAGGAACACAAACCCACTCGCACAAACACACTTAATCGCAAAAAAAAACACACAAGCACAGTCACACACGCCTCAACACGCGCTCTCTGCTCTTTTCGAACACCCTTCAACCCCAATACGGTATGAGGTTTAAGAAAGCAGAAGGAAGAGAAAGATAACAGCGATAAGTTGGAAGGAGGTGACCCTCAACTTGCTCCAATCAGGCTCACCTCTTCCTCCAAGGCGAGATGCCTCACGTCTTTTTACAGTCCACACACTGAGTAACACACACAAACAGAGAGTGTAATCTGCTGTGTGGTGTCTACCTACAGTATCACTCACTGTGGTGTCTAAAAGCTGGCTACTCCACTCTGCAGTCAATTACAATTTACAATACAACCTAGAATTAAGGATACAGGGAGAGCTTAAGTGGAACTCCAAAAAATATGACTGACTGAGCCTAGTGAGGACAATTCAATCCCTTCCTCCAATTATGTTAATCATTGGGGGCTGATTTTCAGAAAGCGAAAAAAACAGACAATAAATATTTTTTCCAGGAGCCGTAGATGCGTCTCCCGCATAGAACGGCCCCAGGGTGTGCATTCTATTCAAACCTGATTCAACATGAATCCTCTTCACAGCTCAAGAAAAGGGGCAGTAGGTATGCCCTAAAAAAACACACATGCTCACACAGACTGAGACATCTGTATGCTTGAGAAATACTGAGAGTTGACGCCAAAAGAAAAAAAAATCAATCTTTGTGATAGTCCCCCGCTACACACGCACGAGCGCACGAGTGCATGAACGCGCACACACACACACAGAAACCCCAAAAGAAAGCTTTCGTTATGATGTTAGCTAGCCTTTAGGCTGTGATTAACAGTAATTCGTAATGGCATAGCATGTCACTTCAGTTTACCACAGGAAAAATTTGGAAGGAAAGTACAGGGGACCACAGACAAAGAAAGTAACTGATAAGGTCCTTGGGGGGATTCCAGAGTTACAGTAATGAATTAGTCCCTTGATGGGCAGTTTATCAAGGACTCAACATCCTGAAGAATCTGCTGTTGACATTTTGGGCAATTAGCTTTGAACTCCCTCAGACATTAGCATCAAGACAGAACCACCAGTAAATGAACACAGCTGATGTCAAAGACAATGATAAAGACGATGATGCAGCTAGCCAGGCTGATTGGTGGTACATAGAGGAGGATGACGACCTAGACGGTCACACACTGAGGAAGGAAGTGGGATTGAATGTGACCATGGAACAGAGGAACTCACAGGGCCCAGGACAGAGGGATCATGCCATGCAGGTCGTGGCCCTTTGCCCCTAGTCATTGGATTTTCCTTCTCACTTGCTTTCCGTCACGTATGTAGCAAGATGAGCAATCAATGAAAGTGTTGCAATGGCAGGAGCTGATATAGAATGCCTACTTGACTCATTAATCCGAGCAAAGGAGAACTGACAATTTAGATTTCCTTCCCATCTGCTGACTGTGGGTCAGTGTGTCTCACTGGCACTTGCCAGACACTTCCTAAACACTTAAATGAGTGGCAAGTTCTCTAGGTGTCAAAGGAGGTGGTAATAGCATACCTACAGGCAAAGAGGAATAACAGACACCCTTGGTGAGAGTGAGCCTGTCTGCCAGTGTGTCTGTCAGGGCAGCAAAAAGCAGCTCATAACCGCCAACTGTGCACTGGCAGACCTGTCTGTCTGCCTGGACAGGTTCCGCCTTATATTTCTGTTGGTTTAATGACCCTTCAAAAGTGATTGACGGCTGGAAAACAACACTTTCTATGTCCCTGCCCTCATATTTACCAGGTTGTATCAAATATATATATATATATATATATATATATATATATATATATATATATATATATATATATATATAT
>JACXGM010003288.1:0-26781 GCA_016801145.1 Umbra pygmaea | reverse complement strand
TGAAGACTAATTTGCTGACGCATTTTTCAAACAACCTAATTAGGTAGCACATTTGTTGCACACACTGGAGATAATGCTTCAGGGAAGCAAAGCAAATTACACATAACTCTGGTAAAAATATTCCCATGATCTTTTTTTGTAGTTTGAGAAACTAATGGAGGTTGTCATGGAAACTCAAGAATTCCCAGGATGACTGCCATGCCAGCTGTTCCTGAATTTAGGATACTGACTCACCACGTGCAGCCATTGCAATATTTTCCCCTTTAGCAAATGGATTTATTCTCTAATGTGATCTGGTGAACTTTTAGACTTGTTTTTCCTTAACGTTGGTCGTTGGCTACTGGTGCTACTAAAACGTTATGCACCAATTGTTATTAAATGGACATTTTATCTGTGATAGTGACAAGGTACGGTGCTGTCATTAATTCGTACATTATTGCCCATCGTTAACCATGCATGCTAATATTATTATCACTGTGAAACATAGTAAATTATTTTTTCCTAAATATAATATGGATTCACAACGCTACTAAGGAAGTTAATAAAATAACGTAATGCTGCCACTTTGCATTAACTCTTTAATAGGGTTAAATGCGCAAAGGGCTGTTGTTATTATTTTTCCTAGAAACAGAAGAATCTTTTTGTTTCTTACCTACAAACAGACACAGCATATCCAAGCCGACCAGCATCTTTCTCTTGGTGCAAAATGAACTGTCTGCAGGTTCTGCAAGAATCTGATTATTCCCAGCGCCGTTTTCCTTCATCGTGTCCCCGGCTCCCCCGTTGTCTGCTAACCGCTGCTGAAGTTCAGAGTCCCGTGGCAGAGTGCTGGTGTGAGTTGAGTTGAACTTTTGCATCGTCTATTGTTTATCAACACCAAATGATGAAGTTTTATCGCTGCTGGTTACTGACGTATTTCGAAAATCCTTTCGAAATATAAAAATACAGATTAGTGGTGGTTGAAGTAATGACAACCATGCGAAACAACCGCACAAGTCAAACTAGACAGTTACTGAACCTATTAAGATTGTCACTTAAAATGCAAGCAAAACGCACAGACAAAAAAGTATAAACTTAGGTATGTATTCTCTCTTGTCGACCAAAGCTCGTAGCTGGGAATTAAAATTAATGCTAAGTTGTACTAGCTAATTCAGCTATTTTTTTACTCAAGGCAGCTTTTTTGTTTGTTCTGTTCAAAGTCTCTTCCACGTTACAATATCACACATTATCCTGAAACCTACAAAAAAAGAATAACTCGCAAAACACGCGTTGCTCAATTCGTTTGACTGCTCTACAGAGTTCCCATTCAACTATTCCAAATGCCCTCTTCAGGGCCACTCTCCATGTGTTGGTAGTGTTTCCTTCAAAATTGTCGCGCAGCTCCCTATTTACCGATATGTAAAAACGATATACCCCACCCACTTCCTGGTTAATATCCACTATGCATTAGAGTCAAAATAATAATCTACATTTTAGGAATGTATCCGACACTATTATAATTATAGCATTTTTTTACTTAATTGCGTTTTTTTTAACTGTGGCATGATGATGTTTAAATAGGTAAGGCTAGATATTCCATTATGTTGAACATAAAAAATTAATATGGCCCAATCAGTAATCGTTAAAGCAGAAGATCATATGCAGCAAAACAGATAGGGTAAGATGGGGTAACCAACCCCCATATGAACAATGTTTAATTTTGGAAACAAAAAGCTAAGTTTAAAAAAAGGTTGTATGTGGATCATGGCCATGCATAGGCAAATTAATTATGATATAAATGGCTGAAGTTTAGATTTTTAGATTATTTGATGAAATGCAATTTTTTAGAAAACATGATTTTAATTTTAATTTGTTTGTAGGGAACAAAATTTAAAAACTGAATAATGTAAAATATGAATGAAGATCATGACATACTATAACATGTAAATAGCTTAGTTTTTGATAGGGTAGTGGCAATGAAAGTATACAAGATGGACGAAGGGACTCATACATTTCAACTGGGACAGAGTGAAGCCATTTTTTTTCTGCACTTTTTTGGTGATAGCCTAGCGTACTGCACAGCCTCAAGCTGATTACGTGATTACGTATATGTGACGTGAGCAACGTGTCTGAATGTTGTAATAATTCTCGTACATTTGCCAAAATAAGTCTCAATCATTATGAATCTTGCCTCTTGCAGAGAAAGGAAAGTGTGAGTAAAAGTTGTCCATAACCGTAGGAGCAGAAGCAACTTTTGGTAGGCATTCCGATTAATTATTTTGTCATTTTGACTGTATGCCTTCATGTCCCCCCAATTGCCTGCGAGCTTCTCCTGGACTTTATGGTAATTTCTCTACTGTGCGACAGTAAGTTGTATGGTTATGACATAATAATTAGCATATTTTCACAAAAACGGCTGCTAAGGGGCCATAATGTGAGATACAAGATAATGGAGCATTTTATACATTGTCCTGTTTCTTTAAAAATAAACAATGGACAAATAGAGTCTTTAAACGCTTTGGATGTAAATTTATTTCATGTCAAAGTGACCCCTAAAATGAATGGAATGCTAACGTGAGGTGATAGCCAGGTAGCATCAGAATCCACCCAGGGCTGCTTCAACTTCTATGCCTAAGCCTCTTGGGTGGTGGGAAATGGTGGATGGGCATATAAATCTGCCACTTTCATCCCGGAGTTTGCGAGTTCAAATCAAAATGTGTTTGTGTGTGTTTTGTTCTCCATTCCAACATGTTGCACGTGATATTGTTTTAGTAATGTTAACCCTAACCCTAACCCTAACCTCAGTAACCACATGACTAACCTTAACCGTGAACGTTAGAATATAATTATGAACGCTATGGAATGTACGGAATATGTGGAATATTCTCGCATAAACTGGCGAAATGAAAATTTGCAGGTGCAAAATATAGAAGGATGAATATAGCCTAATAACAAAATGTGGAGCTGAAATGTAATAACTCCCCAAATATGTTGGCATACAACATAATTCATGTTTTTCAAAATAGTGTCCTGAGAACGTAATTTGGGAGAACTTCTGAGATATACGATGGATAAGGAGCCGGTGTGATTTAATTAAGACTGCAAGGAAATATTTATATGTACTATTGTGTTAACTTTTAATTGACAAAAAATGCATTAGAACACGTTCATCTCGAAGACGAGTTCATTCAGATTCAGCTACATATAGCAGGTCGACTAACTCAATTGCCTTCTCATACATTCACATAGCGTCACAGTTAATTTGCCTGTTGAATCCTGGCATCCATGGACTTCAGTGGGGCTTGTTCCAACAGTTTTTTTCAATGCTTCGAAACTAGACAGTCATTGGATAAATGCTGCGATTATGTCCCGCCCAAAGACACTCAGCGTCTCTGGGGGTTAATGGAGGAGTGGGCTGGCCTGGACTCCGGGCTTCTGCGTGATGATTGGAGGGTCTGTTGAAAGACTGCATCTCCTTTTGATTGACAGCGATTTTGTACTGTAAAAAGTGGCCAAAGCTATTCGAGCTCAGTCCTATCCCGAATTTTGCAAGTGTAGTAGAAAGACAAACTGCTGCAAGCTATTTCTTGATATTTTCTTGGCGAAATTGCTAGGCAATTTTCATCATTTATTTCATACAATTATACACCATCAATCAATCAAACAAATTTATTTATAAAGCCCTTTTTACAACAGCAGTTGTCACAAAGTGCTTTGACAGACACTCAGCCCGAGACCCCCAAAAGCAAGCAACACAAGTGATGCACAGTGGCTAGGAAAAACTCCCTAGTAGGTGGGACCTGGGAAGAAACCTAGAGAGAGGCCAGACTCAAGGGGGTGGCCAGTTCTCTTCTGGCTGTACCGGGTGCGGGATCAGCAATGAAGAAATGGTGGGTGGACTGTGACCATAGTCTTTATGTAGCATCAATACAGTTTGGTGGTCTTGTGTAGGAAGAACGTGAAGTCACTAAACTACCTTCCTTGTTTCAGTTTAACCTAATTCCTACATTCCCACTGAGGTCTGAACTTCAAGTCCTGTGTTCAGATCAAGACTTGCAGGGTAACAGGGGAAAGCTGTGTGATTACTTGGTGTTCTTTAAAGATATGGAGTTGGACAGTGCAATGCCTCAGCTTTACAAACTGTTCTCATTATTGGCAACAAGTCTGCAGATGTAGAAAAGAGCTTCTCCTGTTTAAAATCCTATACACGTAACATAATGGGCCAAGTCCGCTTAAGCAGCCTAGCTCTGCTGGCCATTGAGAGGACACTGGTCAAGTCACTGGAAGATGCCTAGTTGGTACAATAGGGTCACAGGGCATTTTCTTGAAAAGGAATGTAGGGCAGAATTTACATATAAATAAATGGACAATTTTTATGATGTAGGCCTAAAATTAGCTTTCCCTCTTTGAAAGATCAGCAGCCGCCACTGACAAGGAGCGTCCAAAAAAGGCCTAGTCTTTCAAGAGCAAGGATGTGTATGCCAACAGACGCATCAGCGAATAATCCCAAACTTTAAGAACAACGTAGAAAAATTGGTAGGATTTTGCTCATTTCACCTTCTACATCGCACAATATAATTAAAGTGTCAAGGAAAATTCGATCAAATCTCGGTGCTTAAAGGGCAAGGCTGAAAACCATTTCTAAATGCATGTGATCTCTGATCCCTCAGATGTTACTGTCTGAAAAAAACTGTCATGAGACTGTAGTGGATATCCTGACATGGGGTTTGTAATACTTTGGAAAACCTTTGTCAGTCAACACCATTTACCGCTGTATCCACAGTGGTTAAGGCTTCACCATGCAAAGCAGAAGCCATACATATACACTTTCCAAAAATGCAGCTGACTTCCCTGGCCTCAATGTCATCTGAGATGGACACTAGTACCGTGGATCTGTGTTTTGTGGTCTGACAAGTCAACATTTAAATTTATTTGACAAAACATCCATTGTGTTCTCCTGGCCAAAGAGGAAAAGGACCATCCAAGCTGTTATCAGCATCAGGTCCAAAAGCCATCTGTAATGGTATGAGGGGGGTGTCATTGCCCATTGCTGAAAGATATGTTCACATTTTGGAGCAACATATGCTGCCATCCAGATGTCATCTTTCCCAGGGATGTCCCTGCATTTTCCATCAGGACAACCCCAAACCACACTCTGCCTCAAATTACAAGTGCATGGTTGCTTAAGCAGATATTATGGGTCCTAGCAGGGACTGACCTGTCTCCGATTGAGAATGTGTGGCACATTATGTAGCGCAAAATAAGGTAATGATGTTGCACAGCTGAAGACATGCATACTGGATGAATGGGGGAAAATTTTGCACGCTAAACCAACTGGCGTCTTCAGTGACCAAACACTTAAGAAGTGTTATTAAAAATAAAGGTGATGTGTCACGGCACAGGCCATGGCAGGTGCCAATCAGGACCTGAATTAGACTCATTACCTGATTTGGTATGTGTGCAAACATCCCAGACAATGATATCATTCCCAACAATTAGCTGTCTTGTTTTCTGTTCACAGTCATCAGCTGTTAGTAATACATTCATTAATCTGTGTTTTCAGTTTCTGTGTTTGCCCAATGCATTTGTCAATTATTGTTCCCTGTATGTGTGAATGTTCTTTCTGTGTCAGTACCACATTCAGTTCTGTGAGTATTCTCCTCATTTCCTGAAGTTTACTATTAAGAGACTTAATATATTACATATTAGTTGCTATTTATTCCAAGCCTGTACCACGTTAAGTATTGTGATCATGCAACATGCTACGCTTGTGTTTCTCATCAGAAGAATGACTATCACCCTGAAAAAATGTAAATCTATGTAAACACCGCTTTTTCTTTCCAGTGTTAGTACTACGTTAGTGTACCGTGAGTATTGATGCTTGTGAGGCGTAGAGGTGTATTTGTTTGGCCATTACTGTCACTCGTACTATTAGATGGCCCTCTGGTCTTTCGTTAATTTATTTTCCATGTTCTTCAGTAAAGTAAGTAATTTAAGTTAGGGATCTCCTGCGTTCTCTCCACCACAGACCTCCACCACTTTACATGTTGTTACACGGTGGTAAACAGTTGACTGTTTCAACTTGTTTTGCATGTGTTGCAATCAGATTTAAAATGAGTGTATTTCATCAAAAATAAATGAAATTCAGAAAGATAATTTGTTTCCAATATATTACCGGGTGAACTTTCAAAATTATTTTCTATTTAATTATTTAACAGTTATAATTAACATAGCAATTTGCCACATTTAAAATATATTTTGGCTCAAAAATGCTTTAAAACTTAATATTAACATATTTTTCTTTATAAACATAATCCCTCACCAGAACCATAATTTTCTCTGGCCCTCCCTCCATTCCTCAATAAGAATTTGGCATTTATTTATTCAGCACAAATCTCTCAATATTATTTTGTTTGCAAAATCTTTTGTTGTTATTTTGATAGACATTTAATTTCATGTACTACTTCTAGGACCAACTGCAGTAGCGCCACGTACCCCCAAGAGACCCCAGACCTCAGGTTGAAGACCTTTGCATCTAGTCAAGTCAATTCAAGTCAAATGTATTTAAAGAGTACAAGTTTAACACAACCATAGTTGATCCAAAGTGCTTTACAGTACAATAAAATTAATAAAATATATTAAGGAGAAAGTAGTAAAAATGAAGTATCATTTAGTAAATATGTACATAACCCAGAACACAGACTAATTTAAAATACATACACAATATTATTGGAATGCAAGAGAGTATAAATATGTCTTTAAGCTGGATTTAAAAGCAACCATAGATGGAGAGGTCCTGATGTCTGAAAGGTAAATTGTTCCAGAGCTTTGGGGCGACTACTGAGAAAGCTCAATCACCTTTTGATTTGCACCAAGAGCGAGGGACAGATAAAAGTGACTAATCACAAGATCTTAGTGACCTAGAGGCTGTGTATGGCCTAATAAGATCACAAATATAATCTGGGGCCGAACTATGTAGAGCCTTGTAGGCAAAAAGTAGCATCTTAAAGTCGACGAGGGTCGATCTAAAGTCAATCTAGGTGGTGTTTACCAGATCAGCAAACTTAATTGAATGATATCTAACGGAAGTGTGGGATTTAATTAATAAATTCCATTACAGTTGCAGATGTTAAGGAATGAGCTGTGGTAGAAAGGGCATTTAGCTAACAGGACGTTAAATAAAAACAATATGTAGCAAGGGCCAGATAACCAGAGTGTAAAGGTCACAATGTTGAGAATTAAAGCAGGAAATAATGTGAAATTGAATGGTCAATTATGTTCTTTTAAATGATTGTTTATTTTTAGCTGCGTATAGACAACATTAGTTATTTTTATAAAGCAACTGTGAATTTGAAATGATCTAATATATTTTTACATACTCAATTACTAATTGACCTTACCTGAAGTTTTCATGAAAATTCCACTATCATTCGGGTGCATTTTATTCACTACAAACAGTAACTCACATTGGATAAGAGTTTAAATCCCAAATTTTATCGAGGCAATAGGTCAATACTTGGACCCAGAAACCAATGTGTTTGGGATTACTTTGATTTGAATAACACCTCTCTTTTTAAAATTACCTAAAAGACTGCAATTGGCAAAGCAGCAGATTTCAGTTTAAGTTGTAACTCAACCTCATGTATGCTTATGTTAACACAATGCTCCATTGTTTAGCTGGAATGGAATGTTCATAACCTACACTATGCATTTGAACGTAATATGTGTCTGTATCTGAATTACAACCGCATGACTACCAGAGGTTACTTATTTGCATAACCCTGGTTCAATTTACACAGCACCATTTATTTTCTAGTTTCTCTCATGACCACATATTCAAATTACACATCTAGTTTCGGAAACAGCTCATTAACTGAAAACGACTCTAGATGAAAGCATATGATTCAAGGACAATTGTTCATCCTAAAGATTCTTTAGGAACTATATCTTTAGCCGGTTCTTTTTCCCCAGGTTTCGAAAATAAACACTCAGTTGCTTGAACTATCATTTTAATTTTAAATACATTTTACATTCTAAAAAGCTATATATGGACTATGGAAAATATTCACAAAGCAAATTCTACGTAGTCTACTATTTAAAATGAAATACATCAAGCAAACAACATGAGTCATGTGAAGGACTAAGAGAGAATTCTCTTATAATTGATTTTTAATGATGAACGTTAAACAAGGAAACACCAGTTACATTAGAAGATACCATGTAGACTATATGTACAGTAAGGCCTAAAGGCTAAAATCAAAACCTAAGTGGTGTGGGAGAGAAGGTACATTTTCCACATCCTAGCACAGGAACAAAGAGAGAGGGAATTGACCATGAATTGCATTTATGAATATCTGGGCAAAGTTTGAATGGAAATTGAGTAGTCTGACCAATTAAGTTAACTTCCGAACACACATTGTTATTGCTGGGTCTCCCAGCCCATCTTACACTAGTCTGGGCAGTCAATCTGGTCGGTCCCCATCCACCTGAGTTCCAAGGTTCTATAATATTTTGACCCCATTTCTATATTAATACATATTTTCCTCCATTATCATTATCTTTAGATTTTTTTAATGCATATGAATATATTAAAATGTTACCACATGAGGAAGGATGAGCAACCATTGTAGGGGGTATTCATTTCCTCAATACAATCAGCTCTCTTCCAGTGTACGTAGGATGCTAACTTGCTAATAGTCAATTGAGAAGAAACTTCTCTGAAAGATGGGAGAGAACAAAAGGTATTTCAAGGGAAATTTCTTGCTTCCTGATAGGATATGCTACAATATAGTTTGATCATCAATAGTATTTAGCACAATAGACTTATCATCAATAGGTTGTGATTTAATTTAAGTCCACATGTGACTTTTTTGACTTTCCCTCAGAGAATTTATGGAAAATCTGGAGCAAATGATTGATTTATCACACTCTCTGCTCAGGAATTTGATCCAATGCTCTGAGTGCTAACTCACTTGCAAACCTTCAAATGTATGTGTGTTACATATGTTTATGTGTGTCAAATGTATGGATTAACATTTTTATTTAGAAAGATAGACGTACAAGTTGTAAAACATTTAGGAAAGTATATACACACATATATATATATATATATATATATATATATATATATATATATATATATATATATATATATATATATATATATATATATATATATATATATATATATATATATACACACACACATATACACACATAAATATAGACACACATGCAGGCACGCAGCATTTTAATACATTTTGCTTTAATTCACTGTACTGATTTTGATGGCCACTAGATGGTAGCAGACAGCAGTTAATTGTGTAACAGATGGGCCACAAGACTGGATCTTGAAGTAAAACTTGCCATCAAAGTTGACATTTTAATCTAGTCTTATAGACCTTCCCACAGTAAATACTACTATTTATGGCCAACTATCTGTTGTAGGTACATCCCATCTCAAATGACGCTGATCAGCACTGTAATCCCCCCTGCTAATAGAGGATCTTTGGCCTCGTACAAACAACCATTTCCAACCAAAGGTCTCGTTTGATGTCAAGGCCAACTAACATTAATAACTAATTGTCTGATACACAGGACTGCACTGGCTCGGCTCACCATGGCAACATGATTAACTGTGGCCACACTGCTCAATAGGTCAGTCATAAGAAAGTGAGAAACAAAGGAAAAGGGACCGCACGTGTTGAATAGTGTCACTGTCGGATAAAAACAGGAAATGGAAAAAAGTGCCATATTTTACCATTAACATGCAATTAATTGAGAAATTTCAGAACGTATTTGTAATAATATTTTCATGTAATTGTAGGGTACATTTAGGAGAAGTCAACAAGAAAAATTGTCAATTGTCAAAAATACCAATATATTCGTTATCTCTAAACCAAGTTCAAGTTCAAGTTTCACTTTATTTATCCTTAGAAAAAGGAAATTTTGTGTGCAGCAGGATGTCTAAAAACACACACACAGAAAGTACCAAAAACATTGTAAACACAACACAGGACACACATCAACACATCAATGGAAACACTCCTTCCCCCCAAAACCTTTGACAGAATCCAATAGGACAATAAGCAGGTAAATCTGTTATAATGGACATGAACAGGAATAAATAAATAAATAAATAAGCCCATACTGTATAAATTTTTGAAAAGATGTCAATTAGATGAATTCAGGTTCCTGATAGCCACAGGAATAAAAGAATCCCTGGCACGTCTAGTTCTTAGCATAGGTAGCCTAAAACGTCGACCTGAGGGGAGCAGATTAAACTCCCCAAAGAGTGGGTGGTCAGGGCAGTTTAAAATGTGGTTAGCCTTACCCCTAACCCGTTTATCATATATATCGTAGCTGTGGTAGCTGTACCTCAACCACCTTAGACGCTATGTTTAACAGCTGTATTAGCTTCTGCTTTCTGATCATTGACCAGTCATGAAAGTTGCAGCATCTATGCCTGCCTATTGTAGCTGTGTAGCCTATCAACCATAAATCATAATGTAGCAGGATTACATAACCAGGAACGCTGCTACTATTTCATGTATCAGGGCACTCCTAAAATGATCCATCTCCATATATTTAGATACAAAAATATACTATCTACTAATAGGTGAAAAATGAACTCTTTCGTGATATTGTTTAACATGTTGATGTCTGCCAAGACCCAAACCTATCTACCCATAGCTCTCGACCTGAAGAAAGGAAATTCATGTGCGTGATACCATTTAAAAGAAAACTCCTTGAAAACACTTTTCATGAGCTGTGAAATTAATGTAGGTAAATATAAAAATATCCCTTTATAAGGACACTTATCCCAAGGAGGTTCAAGGAAAAAACTGCACAAAAATGCAACCCTGGAAGAGATCACTCCCCTCTGGTTAGAAATGTTTTACCATGAGACTTGTTACTGATTTGCAATGAATTTCCCTCTTACGGGACAAGATGACCTAAACCATGCCAGGAAAATTCCCCCCACAGCATCTGCATTTGATATGTTCCTCCACTTATTTATTCAGGTTCCTTTCATTTGTCACACAACTATAAGTGGAACTATACACCTGTAAATGTGCTCATCAATTCTAAATGACCATAAATGTATATATGAGATCTACTACACCCTCCTCCCAGATCCCTGATCTCTATTATATACATGTATACAGTAGTCTCCAAGTCATTGGTGATCAGGCCTACAGTACCACACTTTATATAACAAACAAACTTGATTATGGTATTGGTGTCGTGCACAACCAAATGTGGATGAACAAGGATAAAAGAAGGGAACTAAGCATGCACACCTGTGATAATTTTTTAAAAACTATTTTTCAACATTCATAAATCACTTGGTGTAATAGGGCACCAGTAAACATCTTGTCCGCCACTTTTGCTGTTCATTCAGAAAAGCATTTAGATTTTCTTAAGTTATACAGAGTTGTTTAGAAGTAAAGGACTAGACCAGGGGTATTCAAATCTTACCCTACAAGGGCCGGAGCCTGCTGGATTTCTGTTCTACCGTATCCTTAATTACACCCACCTGGTGTTCCAGGTATAAATTAGTCCCAGATTAGAGTGTTGTAATAAATAAACGTAAAGGAACTGGCTCAGAGGGCCAGATTTGAATAGGGCTGGACTAGACTATTGTTTGAAATTAGTAGGCACACCCCCCCCCCCAAAAAAATGTGCATAGCCCCAGCTAACCAGCTAACTTCTAATTTAGAATCACACTACCAACGAGCAGTAGTAGACAGTCTTGTACTAAGTGAATTCCAGATATAACACTATGCAAGTACACATGTAAATAGATTTTCTTGGTTTCGTCATGTGCTAATCACTGTAATTGTTAAACTGTCGATGGACAACAGTAAGTCACGTCTTTTACCAAAATCTGTGCAGAACATTTATTTATAGTTTCAGAGAAAACAGTTTATTTTGTGAAAGGACTGCTTTATTGGTGAATTGTTTTACTAGAAAGCTATTATCATTGTAGGGTTCTTCCCTGAACTTCCTGTATAGGGCTCTGACAAGGCCCGTTTATCCTAAAAGGGTTCCACCTACATAAAATCCTGGCAAACCCTTAAATCTGTTGAATGTTTGTTGTCCTCCATTTTGCTTCTTGGTACAGAATGTGATTTTGATATGCGTTACTGTACTTACAGACGTTATGTGTTAGGGGTGATGGCTCTATTCATTTGAAGTCAGAAAAGCGGGGAGAGTGAACGGGTGATGCATGGGTGGTGTGAGGGGTGTGAGGGGCGAAAGAAAAGTTCAGATTTAACAACTTTATGCAAATATCACGTGACAATTGCATTGGACTAACCAATCATAGGACTTTGTGTAGGTGGGTGTATAATGTATTCCGCAGATAACTTTGTTTGCATCAATTAATGTTCCGTTGTATGCTTGTTTGATTAAACGTTAAGAAAAACATAAGACAAAAAATATAAACTAATCGTATGCATTTGCATGCACTATTTGCTTACAGGGATGCAATTAAAAAACAAATCCAGCATGAAGGGGAGTGGGCGAGATAGTGGGTGCTTTTGGTTTTCAATTGTATGAAATATATTGTCAGTAAAATATGCCCAGTTACATTAGCTGAATAGTGGCTAGCTAGCTAAGTTAGGAAAAAAAATTGCACACAAACAAGATGCGGAACAAATCTAACTGTGATTGGTTACACATGTCAGTTAAATGTCCTATTGGGCGGTCCTTGACCAATGAAAGCTATGATTGAGTCCAGATCTTTTTTATTGTTCAATGTCACAAGAACAAGAGGCATTACATATTCATAATATCACATTGATTCCGGACCCTTTGCCGTCAGTCTATCTACGCAAGACTGGCGGGCTAAACCGGGGCTATTGAAAATTCTGACAGGTCTATAGCCCCCCCTTAAGCTGGTGTAGTGCCGTCACTAATTCACACCCCTTCAAGAGGAAAAAAGATGGCTAACCAAATTCCCCTTTTGGCTCATGTTAAATTTGGATCTTTCCCTAACATATTTTAACAGATTTATTTTGTAGATTAAGCAGCAGAGAATACGACAAGACCTGTACAGGGCTGCAGATGCACTGCCAGAGCCCTACAAAATTACCTCAAGCGGACATGTATGCATTTTCCCCATTTTAAATTTACTTCCAGTTCCTTAGACTGTTGAGGTGACGTGGCTTTTAATTTTTGTCATAGCTATTGTAAATTGGATATTTTAGCTAAAATGTGTCTTTACATGTCAGACATATATATGCAGAGTAAAATCTGAACTTGTGAGCAGGGATTCTAATCCATTTTTATCCACTTTTTTTGGGCCAAAATGTACTGCCGGCAGGATGCTAATCCTTAAGAAATTAGACTTTAACAGCTAATATAATCAAAACTGTCATATTTATTAAATCGACGTGGGAGCGCATATTTCAAATATCATTTAACCACAATGAAATTAGGCAGTGGTAAAGATAAAATGCTTGCTGGACACAGAATTAACATGGTTATCTGATGCACATGTTGGTCGCCGAATATCCACAAAAATGGCGTTGTTAACTGTTATCTAAATCCCAAGAGAAATGGATAAATCAGTCATATGAAAATGTTATTCAGTAAATCACTTCGGACAAGTGTCTGCTTTGGCCTGTTAAATAATAGATCAATAGATTGACAATAACAAATGTTACCAAGATCATCTAATGGTTGCAATTTTCATTTTTCTTTCCTCATACTCTAGGTTCAAAAACTAACATTTAGCTGCACTTCAATATGGAAATCAACACATTGACCGTAAGAGTGAATAAAATATATATGAACCTTTTGTAATACCTAAATTTTCATACTATTATTTCACTGAACAGATCAGAGCAATTAATTTGTGTTTGATTACATATCTGCATAGACTTTTCTGTTTTGTTTGGATAGAGAGAAATCAATGGCCCGAGACTTGTGTGTGTGAACATATGTGTTAATAAATGTGCACTGACACTGACAAAACACGGTTCTGATTGTGATTTCTGTATTCTATGAACAGGTCCAGTGATTTGGATCATGGGCAACAGTTACATTCATCATGGGGAAGAGAGGGCCAGAGAGACCATGGGTGCTGGAGTGGACTTCGATGGCATGGACTCTTTCCTTTCGTCTACCGGTCCCTTAGAGGAAGAGCAGCCCCGGATGTCCTGGTGATTTACTGCAGCGGGAACGACTTGGGATGCAAGGAGAGCATTGATCTCGTCGCAGCGATGAAGCAGGATCTCCAACATCTCCATCAGCATTTCCCTCAGATGATCATCGTGCTATCTGACATCACCCAGAGACGTCGGTGGAGATCGGAACTTCCGGGGAAAATTGACAAGTCCCGTTAATGGGTGAACATCGTCATGGCTACCTTTGTCTTGGGAACGCAGTGGGGTATTGTGCATCACCCTCAAATTCTATTTAACAAGCCTCTAGTGTTTCTTAGAGAGGTAGTTCATTTATCCACTAGGGGTAATGATATTTTTTTTACATAATTTAGCTGAAAGCTTGAGAGTCTTAATCCAGTAGGGGTGATGCTGGATTAAACTTGAGACAGTTGAAGTCTTTAGTTTAATACATTATCACATTGGTAGACATAACACTGGTCAATAGTTACTGCTCTGCCCCCCCACCCGTTCTCACCTCTGTGCGATTTATGTCTCACCCTAGCCACCCACCCCATGGCCTCTCTCTTTTCTTCCCCACTATGAATATAGTAGAGAGGATAGGGATTTTTTATTTATTATTACTACTTTATTAATTGTACTTATTTGTGTTTTTGTCTGACACTGGTTGTACATCAATCATGACAAGTTTCAATAAAGCAATATTTATTAACCAAATGATTCATAACATATTATCTAAACACACAGTAGACACTTCAAGTAGACATGCTGACAGAAATGTCACGTGGTTTTATTACTTATGTGGTAGAACTTCGTTCTGATATATATTAAAAGTCAGTGGTTTACACAGTGAGTATTGATAAGGGAGGTGTCAAGACACCTTTAGATTTGATTAGATTTATCTTTATTGTCATTGTGTACAAAGTACATAGACAATTCAATGCAGTTAAGTGTCTAACCAGAAGTGCAAAAAAAGGACAGTATAGACAGGTAGTGTAGTATAAACAGTATACAAGGTTCTCCAAACCCTTCCATGGATGGCCTAGTGTATGCAGGTTTTCGCTTTCAACTTGTACAAGGCTGATGGAGTGGCTCACTAATTGGTTAGGATCGCCTCTCACCTGGCAGTCTAGGTCCTAATTATGCTCTAATTAAAGGGAAAGACCAACAACCAGCATACACTAGGCCCTACAAGTAAAAATAAATAAAAAACGGAATTAATGAGTGGAGGAACATATTTCTGGCATGGGTTGGGTCACTGCAAATCATTCCGATGTTATTGTGAGTGATCACCATGGGGAAACTGTTGTGTCCTAATTAGAAGTATCTCTTCCAGGATGAAAATGTTATTTTGATTGATCACCTTTACATCATGGTGAAACAGTTGTGTCTTAATGGGAGGGATCTCTTCTAAGATGACTGTAACAGGGTGGGAAAGGAAATCATGGGACACTATTCCAAGTGATAATTATTAAATATTTCTTATGTTTGATGCTGATTGGATATTCCCTAAAGTAAGATTGTGCATGCATATTGATGTGGTGTGAGTCATAGGCGTAGATTACGGTGGATTCTGTCATGAGTCATTTTGTCCTGACCGTAAATCTCAGAATTTCTCCCAAATTACGTTCTCAGGAAACTATTCTGAAAACCTAAATTACGTTCTATGCCAACCTATTTAGGGTGTTTTTACGTTTGAACTGCACGTTTTGTTATTAGGCTATATTTGCACTTGAATTACGTTGCTCCGGTACATTTCGTTTAGGGGATTTATGCGAGAACATTCCATACATTCCATAGCGTTCAAAATTATATTGCAACATTCACAGTTAAGGTTAGGTAGGAGGATACTAACGGTTAAGGTTAGGCATGAGGTTACTATGGTTAAGGTTAGATATGACGTTACTGAGGTTAAGGTTAGAAATAAGGTTAGGGTTAACATTACAAAAACCAACAATCGCGTGTCTGCATGACGCACAATTTGAACTCGCGAACACTGGCATGCAAGTCGCAGATTTATACGCCCATCCACCATCCCCGACCTCCGCCCTAGCAAAAACTATGCTATTTACATGCTACGTCATGATCTACTAATGTTCATATTGAACGTTATTCAAGTGTTCAATTTAGTTCCCTACAAATGTAATTGACCCTCTCATACGTTCATATTTGACATATTTCGGTTTTACAAAATAGTTCCCTCAGAACGTATTTAATGTGATTTAGGGCTGTTTTGTCCCCACCACTTTTTTAAGAAATTCAGTTCAGGGTGGCAATCGGGAAAGTCTGGACCTTTCCCGGTAGGCTGTTAGTGTTTTGCGGCTGCGAGGTCCGGTCTGATAGTAAGTATATTTTTGAAGTTTTTAGCAACATCATCCTGCTGGTCTAAACTGTGCAGCCCTGCTCAGGGCGGGCCGCATCAGCCTCTGTCAATGACATAACATTCAACATTTAGCATTTAGATTTAACATTTAGATTTAACATTTAGCATTTAGATTTAACATTTAAGGTTTAGATTTAAAATGTTGATTTAAAATGTTGATTCAAAATTTTGATTTAACATTGAGATTTAACATTTAGATTTAGATGTTAAATCTAAATGTAAAATATTTAATCTAAATGTTAAATATTAAATCTAAATGCTAAATGTTGAATCTAAATGTTAAATCTAAATGTTAAACCTAAATGTTAAACCTAAATGTTAAATGTGTCAAGTCTGGGCTCAAAATAGTAGAGCGCTAATCCAAACGCAGAAAATGGTAAGTAACAACATTACGAACATAACAAATTTTATTGACAATAATGGCAATGAATGGTTGTGTTAGATATGAGGGATGTAGCAGGCCCAGTGTGAGTAGGTAGAGATACGGTCAGATGTCCAGGGGTCATAGCCCGATATCCAGGAGAGCGTGGTTAGGTATCCATGGGTCACAGGCAGTGCCCCACCAAAACTGGACAATACAAGATTGGAAAAATTTTGCCTGGTCTGATGAGTCTCGGTTTCTCCTGCAACAGCTAGATGGTAGGGTTAGAATTTAGGGTGAACAACATGAAAGCATGGATCCATGCTGCCTTGTATCAATGGTTCAGGCTGGTGGTGGTGGTGAAATGGTGTGGGGGATATTTTCTTGGCAAACTTTGAGCATAGTTTAAATGTTGGGGTGGAACTTAAGAGACTTTTTTTAAGTCAGGGGGACACATTTTTGTAAAACTCCTGAATTCCTAAATTGAACACAATTGAATATGACTCTTGCCATTCTAGAGTATTATTGTTTAGAACAGAAAAGTAAACCGAATGAGAGCAAATGTAAATAAATTTAAATTGTTTGATATATATATATATATGAGATAGATAGATGGATGGATGGATGGATGGATGGATGGATGGATGGATGGATGATAGATAGATAGATAGATAGATAGATAGATAGATAGATAGATAGATAGATAGATAGATAGATAGATAGATAGATAGATAGATAGATAGATAGATAGATAGATAGATAGATAGATATATGAAATCTGAAAATCAACACAGCCTGAACATTTATCTTAGGTGTCCGTTTTTAATTTATTCCATCCATTTTATATACTCTCTATTTTTCTGTATTGCTAAATGTTCTAATGAAGTTATGTTTACCATAACATGTTGAAATTAAACAAGGTGTATTCTGGAATTGTATTTTTGGAAGATCAGTCTCGTTATGGTAAATACATGTTGTGTACAGCATGGTTGAAACTATATAAGTTATTTTACTGTAGACAGGGCCAGGTTATGGACTGGGCAAATGGGGCCTAGGCCCAGGGTTCTTGGGCTAATAGGCACCCAAGACCCTAATGGTGTGAGGTCCATGAGACAATCTACTGTGAATGCAAAATGTAAATGGATTGGCTAAAGTGTCAACATATTCAAGCACTATCAAGTTCTTCATGACTGCACTTTCTACACCTCAACTCATACCAGGGCTCTTTTATAACTAATAGGCCCCTAATAGGCTCCTTTTTCTCAATAGCAAAAGAGAAAGTATTACTTTGAGGCATGTATTTTCAAGTACAAGTACAAGTATTCAAAAATTGAATATTGTGGAAAAGTGATTTATTCCCTAATTTAAATAAAAAAGGGACGCCTTCATATATTCTATATTCATTACTCATAAAGTGACATATTTCAAGCTAGTGCTTGCTCTCTCCCCCTGTGGCTCTTTCAGTTGACCAGTGGCCACTTCCTCCCCCAGGTTGCCAGAACAATCACAAGCAAACAAACCATTCGACTTCACTACAAGATAAACAATTTGTAAGGTATTGTAAGGGGAATCATGCTTGGAATTAAACAAACTGTAATCAATATCCCTAAATCAGTGGTGGTTCTAGACAAATTTTACTAGGGGGGCCAAGGTGGGGCCAGTGTTTAATCAGAGGGGCTTATTTTTTGCGCTAGTGCATAAAATCGTAATAACTTTATTTTATTTTTATTTTTCAGTCAGCTCAGGGGGGGGCATGGGGGGGGGCCAGTGCCATTTTCACAGGGGATGATAATATACACAAACAATACACAATACACATTTCAAAATAACTGACAATAGAGAAAGGTCAAGGTATCAAAACTCCACTTGAATTGAAAGCCAACGAATAGCAGTTGGTCTTCAGCAAGGACTGGAATGTTTCAACGGTCGAAGATGTTCCTATATGAATAGGTAAACTACTGTGTTCCAGAGGTTTGGAGCAGCCTCCAAACATTTAACATTTAGATTTAAAATGTTGATTTAAAATGTTGATTTAAAATGTTGATTTAAAATGTTGATTTAAAATGTTGATTTAAAATGTTGATTTAACATTTAGATTTAACATTTAGATTTAGATGTTAAATCTAAATGTAAAATGTTTAATCTAAATGTTAAATCTAAATCTAAATGTTAAATGTTAAATCTAAATGTTAAATGTTGAATCTAAATGTTAAACCTAAGTGTTAAATGTGTCAGGTCTGGGCTCAAAATAGTAGAGCGCTAATCCAAACGCAGAAAATGGTAAGTAACAACATTACGAAGATAACAAATTTTATTGACAATAATGGCAATGAATGGTTGTGTTAGATATGAGGGATGTAGCAGGCCCAGTGTGAGTAGGTAGAGATACGGTCAGATGTCCAGGGGTCACAGCCCAATATCTAGGAGAGCGTGGTTAGGTATCCATGGGTCACAGGCAGATATCCAGGAGAGCACGGTCAGGTATCCAGGGTTCCCAGGCAGATATCCAGGGGTCACAGGCAGATATCCAGGAGGGAACAGGCAGTGTCTTCAGAACAGTTCTATCTATATCTGTGTTTTGAAAAGCCAGAAATTACTTACCAACAGTAAACCACTAGTGACATTAATCACCCACAGAGACCTAGACAATTCTCCACTAAGGTGTCACCAAATCGTCTGTTGAGCACTAACACTCTCTGGTCACTTTATGCTCTCTACATCTGATGTAGCAGAATTCAAATGCACCTTTAAAAGCAATTTTCCATGCCAAATCTATAATATTTACTACTTCTACTGTTGTACATTTTTCAGATCAATGCTCAGTACATAGCGTTTTATTATTATTATTACTATTGTCATTATTATTTTAAAAATTCTTTATATTGTTGTAATTCTTTTTTTTTTAAGCCCACTGCATAGATGCGCCGTGCCATGTCAAAATAATTTCTCTGCATAGGATGATGTATGTTATTCGATGCATATGATAAATAAACAACTTTGACTTTGACTTTGACCAACTTCTGATCAACCTAATGAAGTTCAATCCTGTCGATAAGTACATCCCAGGTAAGAACCTATTAGTACCTGACATGATGTCGAGGTACACAGAGTCAAAGGTGGACGACACAAAACTGAGTGAGGACATCCAGGCGTTTGTGGATCCATCGAAGAGCAGGAAAGACCTAAAACAGTGCTGGAGTGTATAAAGGCAGAGACAGACAAGGATGAAACCCTGAAGAAGGTTAGACATTACATTAAGTGTGGCTGGCCAGGTTATAAAAAGGATGTCGTCAGACCAGCTTTAGACTATTTTATGGAGAGGAGTAGACTTAGTGAGCATAATGGACTGGTAAAGAGGGGAAACCAAATAGTGATTCCACAAACAATGGAAACAGAGTTGCTGGAGAGGATCCACCATGGGCATCAAGGCTTAAACAAATGCAGAGAGAAATACAATGATGCCATCTGGTGGCCAAAAATTAGCCATGCGGTAAAGGACAAAGTCTCCTTATGCCCACACTGTAATGAGCACAAACCAAGCCAAAGCAAGGAACCACTCATCACAACGCCTTTGCCGGGGCTCCCTTGGCAAAAATTAGCTGCAGATCTTTGTGAGTTTAAAGGAAAGCACTTTCTGATTTTGACTGACTATTATTCGAGATGGCTTGAAGTTTTGAGTCTCACCCAGTGAAGCAGTTATAAGTAAGCTGATGAGCCTATTCACACGGTTCGGAATACTTGAAAAGCTGATTACGGAAAATGGCCCGCAGTTCACCTCACAGCAATTCCAGGTCTTCACATCCAAGTATGACATCCAGCATACTACATCGAGCCCATACTATCCTCAAGCTACGTATTGGTGCGAAACGGGCTGGTTTTATCACTTCAGAAAGTGCTGATCTACTAGGATTTTACCACACAACCATATCTAGGGTTGACAGAGAATAGTCTGAAAAAGTCAAACTATCTAGTGAGCAGAAGTTCTCTGGGCGAAAATGCCTTGCTGATGAAAGAGGTCAGAGGAGAACGGCTGTTTTGAGCTGATAGAAAGGCAACAGTAACTCAAATAACCACACATTACAACGTACAAAAAGGTATGCAGAAGAGCATCTCTGAATGCACAACACGTTGACCTTTGAATCGGATGGTCTATAGTGGCAGAAGGCCACACCGGTGCCACTCAAATTAGCAAATAACAGGAAACTGTTTCCACGGGCCCACCAAAACTGGACAATACAAGATTGTAAAAATGTTGCCTGGTCTGATGAGTCTCGGTTTCTCCTGCAACAGCTAGATGGTAGTGTTAGAATTTAGGGTGAACAACATGAAAGCATGGATCCATGCTGCCTTGTATCAATGGTTCAGGCTGGTGGTGGTGGTGAAATGGTGTGGGGGATATTTTCTTGGCAAACTTTGAGCATAGTTTAAATGTTGGGGTGGAACTTAAGGGACGTTTTTTAAGTCAGGGGGACACATTTTTGTAAAGCTCCTGAATTCCTAAATTGAACACAATTGAATATGACTCTTGCCATTCTAGATTATTATTGTTTAGAACAGAAAAGTAAACCGAATGAGAGCAAATGTAAACAATAAAAATTGTTTGATTATATATGAAATCTGAAAATCAACATAGCCTAAACATGGTTCTTAGGTGTCTGTTTTTTATTTATTCCATCCATTTTATAAACCTTTTATTTTTCTGTTTTGCTTAATGTTCTAATCAAGTTTCAAGTTTAGTTTATTTATCATATGCATCGAATAACATACATCATCCTATGCAGAGAAATTCTTGAATGAAGCTATGTTTACCATAACATGTTGAAATTAAACAAGGTGTATTCTGGAATTGTATTTTTGGAAGATCAGTCTCGTTATGGTAAATACATGTTGTGTACGGCATGGTTGAAACTACGTAAGTTATTTTACTGTAGACAGAGACAGATTATGCAAATGGGGCCTAGGCCCAGGGTTCTCGGGCTAATAGGCACCCAAGGCCCGAATGTTGTGAGGTCCATGAGACGATCTACTGTGAATGCAAAATGTAAATGGATTGGCTGATAGTGCTTGAATATGTTGACACTTTAGCCCATCAAGTTCTTCATGACTGCACTTTCTACAACTCAACTCATACCAGGGCCCTTCTAGAACTAATTCCAGGGCCCCTTTTTCTCAATACCAAAAGAGAAAGTATTACTTTGAGGCATGTACTTTCAAGTACAAGTACAAGTATTCAAAAATTGAATATTGTGGAAAAGTTATTTATTCCCTAATTTAAATAAAAAAGAGACACCTCATATAGTCTATATTCATTACATATAAAATGACATATTTCAAGCTGGTGCTTGCTCTCTCCCCCTGTGGCTCTTTCAGTTGACCAGTGGCCACTTCCTCCCTCAGGTTGCCATAACAATCACAAGCAAACAAACCATTCAACTTCACTACAAAATAAACAATTTGTAAGGTAAAGGGGAATCATGCTTGGAATTAAACAAACTGTAATCAATATCCCTAAATCAGTGGTGGTTCTAGACAAAAGGCCAGTGTTTAATCAGAGGGGCACATTTTTGCGCTAGTAAAAAAATCGTAATAACTTCAATTTTTTTTTTTTCAGTCAGCTCAGGGGGGGCCAGTGCCATTTTCACAGGGGATGATAATAAACACAAACAATACTCAATACACATTTCAAAATAACTGACAATACAAAAAGGTCAAGGTATCAAAAATCCACATGAATTGAAAGCCAACGAATAGCAGTTGGTCTTCGGCAAGGACTTGAATGTTTCAATGGTCATAGATGTTCCTATATGAATAGGTAAACTACTGTGTTCCAGAGGTTTGGAGAAGCCACTGCAAAGCCTCGGTCACCTTTATCTATTAACCTGGATCTGGGCACATCGAGGACCATCTGATTGGAAGACCGTGCAGTTTCAGTACTGTGGCGGGGCATAAAACCAGACTGGAACTTTTAATAAATTATTAAATCATCTCAAAAATATTGAAGTAGATAGGTTTAAAATGAGAGAAAACTGAAGGATCCAGATTCTGCTTTTTAAAAAGAGGTTGAACAACAGTATGTTTTAAGCAGCTGGAACATACACTGAGCTGAGAGATGTATTACCCAGGATAAAATACTCGACCCAACGGTGTTAAAAAATGTGTTAAATCTTAGAGTAAGCATGCAGGGATACTGTCCAGTAGGCAGTTTGCAGGATGAAGCTGCTTAACTACAGCATGTCAGAGAGAAGGTGGAATGAAACTGGCTCAAACTGCTGGAAGACAGCTGGGCATAAAGGAGGAACAGAGGGGTCACTAATAAAAGCAGTGGATGAAAAACTCAGACCAGCAATTTTATCAATGAAATGTTTCAAGACGTTTTCACACAACAATGTGGATGGCACAGCCCAGTCAGTTTCACAAGGGTTGAAACCAGGGGTGGATCTACAGGGGAGCAAGGGGGGCAGGTGCCCCCTCACTCTAGAGCCTTGCCCTCCCAGCTGCCCCCCTAAATTTGGTGATCCAAAAACTGTACTTGTTAAAACAAACTGCCACTATGTCCACAAGCTTCTCAAAACATTGAACTAAAGAATACATTTAACAAAAGTGAACAATTACATTTTTATTTTATTCTTAGCCCCCTGCCCCTCAAATACTTAGCTACGTAATGTCCTTGATTCAAACGTGCGAGCCACGTTTGCTCAGTCTGGCTCACACTAGTGATTGCCGTTTCGATTATTTTCAACAGTGGTGTAAAGTAACTAAATATTTATACGTATTAATATATTATATTTATATTAATATTAATACTTAATATTAATATTAGTACTAACTATACTTAAGTATTTTTTTCGTGTATTTGTACTTTACTTGAGTATGTATCTGTCTGCCAAATTTGTACTTTTACTTCACTACATTTTATTACAACAATTGATACTTTTACTTCTTTACATTTTCCAAAACACCGTCGTTTCTCGCTACAAAATTAAGAAAATTACTTGTATTAGAGGAAATAAGCAAACAAATGATTTACTAATCTCCGTTAAGTCATTATCCAATCGCTTAAGCCACGCATTTAATATTGAGCAAATCATTGTGAAACCCCACCCACCAAGAACAGTAGTGTCGTCCCAAGAATACGGAATATACGTTTTTTACAAACTCGTTTTCTGTCAGTGGTCACGATTGTTTACACCTTTTCCCCTAATTTACTTATAGGTTATTTGTTTTCCATATACTGTAAGTATCCAAATAGTTCAGTGGAGGTATAAACAATCTCAATTAGTTACAACATTGTAGCCTATTCTCATTTTAAGTGCAGCTGTGTGAACAGCGGGAACGATATATGAATATTCCATAGACTGAAAATGGGCAGCGTGCATTGGAACTGGTTCGTGTGAGCTGTGGTTTCAATGCTAGAAAGAATGAACCAACCTGCGCCAATCAGAGTGACATGTCGAGGGAAAGATTTCTGCCTGACTGAAATCAGTACGTATAATCCATCCCTTCAGCAGGGAGTTGATATGTCAGCGACCGGAATCAGCCATGAAGGTAATATCTACTTGCTAACTTGCCAAATAGCCTGAAGTTAATTTTAGGTTGGCCAAAGTGAAACACTGCATTTGTTAGCTTACCAGTCAGCTAAATCACAGACCTAATAATGTTGTTTATTGACGATACATTGTTTGCCTTTACATCATAATGTTTTAGCATTAAATGTAATATTAGGTTTGTGTTCCATGATTAGGATCTTAGATTATGAAGGGCTATGTTGAAAACCATTGTTTCTAGCTAGCATTTTGATAACTGTATTTCTCTATATTTGGTATAATGCCAATTGCTGACAACAAGTTTATCATGCAACATATTCTGGGAAATTGGGAATGTTATGACATCAGATATAGTATACTACTATAGTACTGTATGGCATAATTTTATTTCCCTATATTATTGATTTGCTTATTGGTGATAAGCAATATAATTTGGTCCAAAATTGTTTTGTGAAATATTTTGCATTAGATTGTGGCACCTTTCTCTCCTTTGAATGACACATATGACATATGTGACATACAGTACATTATGTTAATAAATCTAAATCATATAAAACCATAGAAATTGATTAGATAGAAAGGACATATCAATTCAAATGAATTTAGCTGAATAGTCAGAGCGGCAGCCATTTTTATGTGTACCATTCCATTGCAAAGTTCTAGTGGCCTAATTCCGCATTAAACCGATTTGCATGTTGTCACCGTGACAACTAACAACAATCGCCATTTTGTTGTGTACTAATCAACTGACCACGCCAAGCAGTTCAATGGCCTTTCTAGCCATTCTATTTCTATTTATGAAACATTAATGAAATAAATACACTTATAGACTGCATAGTTTAACTAAGTACAACTGAAATCATTTTATATATCATAATAAAATGATGTTGTAGGTCAACTAAATAATCAAAATAATAACAACTCTCAAATAGTCTGTGTAACAGTTGCAATTTGTTTTGTGTGTGTTTGGGGTGCCTTTGTTTTTCTCATTCCCAGCGATCCCACGTTTATGAAATATTTCCCTAAACATTTGGGTTCAGATTATGGCTTGACTACTTTGAAACTAAAATATCTAGTATATAGGTACTATCACACCTTTTAGATATCATTATCATACAATCCAGATCCAGTCAAAAATTTGTTTAAACAACTACATATAATTTAAAATAATGTCTGGATTGCTGAATTATTTGCACCAACTAGAGCACCTCAACAACTGATTGTAATTCAAATATGAGAGATGTGGCTTTTGGGCCAAACTGATTTACTATGCATTACCTGTATTTATTATCTTCATCATTGGAGATGTTGTCTCAACTGTAATATTTGTTTGTAGAAGCTTAAGCTATTGGTTAATACTAGTTCCTACTGTTTACTATTCCTGAACATATAGGGATTCCCACGTACCGTCTCCCCCTGCCACCCTGCCAAGACCTCTTGCCACCCCTTTGCCCCCCCACGTAAAACTTTCTAGTTCCGCCACTGGTTGAAACACTTTAAACAGAACCTGAGGCCTCTGTTTGTTACTGGGTCAGTGACAAATAAGGGTAGGTATGATGTCCAAATCAAAAATATGCTTTAAACTTGCTAAAACAACATGTTAGATGTTTGTTTAAATCTATAGTTTATATTCCTGTTGGTGTCATAAAATTTTATATTACATTTCTTCCATTTTTAACCAACTAAAGAATCACAGTTCCATTAAATTGTCAAATGGTGTAACCACAAAAGCACAACAATTATTAAATAATTCACCCTACTAGAAGTTATACAAGTGTACCGATGAAAATAAGTTATTTATTATGAAATTACATGTTGAAGTATATTTAAAATATTTAAATTCTTAACTTAGATAACATGGGTTTTTGTTGTACTTAGCAAGTCAGTATGCCATAGACATGAATGTTTTCTCTATTCTTGGGCCAGTTGGTTTAAAATAATTTTAAATTTCATTTTTACAGTGTAGTAGAGTCTTAAAATCCTATTCATTTTAATTTTTTTGCGCAATATTAGATTTTTTGGAGAAACATTGGTTACACCAATTGACATTTATCGGTTACACCAACTGACCATACAATCTTTACCAAGAATGACAAGCAATTGACACATGAAATTGATTGAAAAGTCATGGAGTAAAATTATTTAGGTATATTTAGCTTTGCCCTGTGTTGATGGGAAGATAAAAATGACTTATTTATTGTTTAAAATGCTATCATGAGTCAGAAGTTTAAAATCACAATGTGGCAAATGTTGCCGCATCTACATGCACATATATATGTTGAATTACTCATGTAAATTCAACATGTAGGATATATTACACTAACAAAATAAGTAAATAAATATTATTTGGATTGCATTTAGATATAAATATTATAAACTGAT
>JACXGM010003287.1:0-27808 GCA_016801145.1 Umbra pygmaea | reverse complement strand
CATGCCACTCTTCGTCATTATCTGGGACAATTTGGCGTTCCACCACTCTCGCCTTGACACAATGAGTGGTTTGCAGTACAACCTCAGATGATGACGCAGTTCCTTCCAGCATATTACCCATTTTTTTATCCCATAGAGGAGTTCTTCAGTGCTTGGAGGTGGAAGGTTTAGGATCATCATCCCTCTGAGCAGATGCCCTTGCTGAATGCAATGACTGCTGCTGCCCAGGAAATAGGTGCAGAGAAATGTAACGTTTGGCATGCAAGAAGAGTTTTCCTTTGGTGCATTGCACGAAGGGATATCGAATGTGATGTGGATGAGGCCATGTGGCCCCATCGTCAAGACAGAAGAGACTGAGTATCAATAGTGGCTTTTTCTTATACTATACAGTAATAGATGTTTATACTTTACTGTAATAGATTTTATTCTTATTTTCTTAATTTCTTATAATCTAATAGATTTTATTTTGGTTTAGATTTATTTTGTGTAATATTTACAGTGTATCAGTTTTCAGACCCAGTTTGAAAATAGGAATCAATTGAATCAATACAATTTTCTGATTCTGGATCCAATTCTTTGCAGAAGGCAAATTTGACAACAAATGGCCCTGGCATGAAAGCTACGTACAGTAATAGGCTACAATGACAAGCAATAATGCACTGATTCTTACTGAGTGCTATATTTTGTATTTTGTTGTCCACTGTGTAATGGTAGATTGCAGGAGCTCATACACTTGTTTGCAAGTTGTGTTGTTTGAAGGCTAAATTTGCTTTTGTTGCATATTTTAAATTTCTTGGCACGGTTAGAGCCTTTTGCATACAAAATGTGTCATTTTGACCATGAGTGCCACTGTTTCGGCCTGTGTGGTAACTGTTTTGAAAATGTGGAGTTTGAGTTGACTGCTGCATCAAAGCAATCAAGAAAAACTGTAAACTATTTTTCAGTTAAATAGAAATTGCTTCGGAGACAGAGTTTCATATGTACATTGGCTTTCACTAATAAAAGCACTCTTGTTGAATACAAGCAATATGTTCTACAAAAAAACATGATTATCTGGATTTTAAATCATAATTCTCACAAAAATCAATTGTGAACAAAATTAAATAAATATTTTTTCTTTTTTTTCTGCGTATGAGTAGTTCATATTTTATATTTTCAAGTAAGAACAATTAAGTGGTAAGCCATGACTTCCTATTTCTCTGGGGGATAAATATGTGGTGACACACAGTCGAAATACCAATAGTCAGACATCTCTAGGTAATACCTGAGAATACAGTAATGATGTGTGACAAAAGGTTGTTGAGCTGCACAAATCAGGAAATGTCTATAAGAAAAAGTTAAGAACTAGCATATTGGATCCAGGAATGGAAAACTTCAACTTAAATAATACAAAATATAGAAAATAGTAGAATAGTAAAATTGGTTATATTGTCCCCGTATTATTCCTGTGTTCAATAAAAACAAAGATATAAACAAATTTAAAAATTCTATAAGTAAAGTTTGGGTCGACAGGGCAAATTAATGGGAAGTCACATTGTGCAGCTTTAAAATTGCTCATTTCCACCTTCAGGGCAAAATAAAGAACATTAAATGAACTAAAGATGTTTACAATTGGCCTGGAAGAGGAAATGTGTCTAAAGTGACTCCACACACAGTGAAGGGGATGGTTCGAGTGGCCAAAGAATCACATAACCACACGTTGTTTGGTGGCATTGCCAGACTGTTTGCCAAATGTCACTGGAACTTTCAAAGAAGGGTCAGATGAGACCAAAATAGAGATTTTTGGAAACAAATACCAGAAGTGTGATTGGCATAGACGGAAAGATAACCATGCAGAAATGTATCTCATCCCCACTGTGAAGAATGGTGGTGGATCTTTGATGTATTGGGACTGCTTTTTTTCAAAGGCCCTGGACAACTTGTTTTGATACATGGTATCATGGACTCCATCATGTACCAGCAGATATTAAATTAAAACCTCTGGGCTGTGGTTGGATCTTCCAGCAGGACAATGATCCAAAGCACACCTCAAAATCAAACAAAATGGTTCACTGACCACAGAATCTATCAGAATTTGCTAAACCCCATAGAAAATCCCTACCAGTTTTAGTTTTAGTACACATAGGGATTTTCATGTCCTTGACAGAAATTTATAAAGGTGGCAAAAAATGGATGAAATATATTATGTAAGACATTACTACTGTTGGATATTGCATTTGTAATTGATTACTCACATTAAACAGCAAAGCCACGTTTTCAGCAGGAATTTATTCATTGTCCTATATGATGAAAAATTTAGCTTATCAATAATTCATCATGCTTTTACAAAAATGTCTAATATTTTACGACATTTTGCACTTCATTCCATATACACAGTGTGTATGTATGACAAAGTTATAGCCACGTCTATGGAATGTTATCTAGTTAACATCAATAACACTAGAAGGCGGCGCACAACGTTTAACGAACTGAACGCATCTCGGCAGCCGTAAGTTAACTCATAAAGTCGTAATTACTCGAAACGCCGGAAATTGTGTTTGTTTCTGTACGCCATAGCAGCAGTGTTCCGAATCTTTCACTCAGTTATCTTTGTTTTCATTTTCTTTCACCCAATTATAATATTCGTTTTTGTATATTTTAGATTTTGTATCTTTCTTATTTGGTGAAAAAATGTCGGTTGTACCTCCCCACCGATCTACAACTGGTTGGCCACGCCGGACATCAGAATACAAATACGTCAGCCCGCCTTCCAAACCGCTCTCTCTGGAGAGAACCATAAACTTGTGAGTTTTATCTATTTAGTTATAACCTTAAATAACCAATGCAAGTGTTTATATTATTTGCAAGTTGTTAGCTAAATATTCATTCATGTTCATTGTACGGCTTCTGTAATGCCGTAAAACAGGCCCACTTAACATTACCATTACCAAATACAAAAACAGTACAGTACATGTACCCTGGCTGGATAACGAAACAAGTGTAAGCTTTTGTGCTTATAGTTTTTCTGTTTTTCTTTTTTCAGATATCCCCTGACGAATTACACGTTCGGGACAAAAGAACCTCTCTACGAGAAGGACAGTTCTGTGGCTGCGCGATTCCAGAGGATGCGCGAAGAGTTTGAAAAGATAGGAATGAGGCGGGCAGTGGAGGGGGTTCTGATCGTGCATGAACACAGGCTACCACACGTTCTTCTGCTGCAGCTGGGGACAACCTTCTTCAAACTGTGAGTTTGTGGATTGATGCAGCAATAATGTTGCATGATGGCAGTCAGAATGACTTAGGCCAAAGATATGTAAGAAACTAAACATTCACAAAGAAACATTTCACACCTTTGACATTACACACTGCTCAAAAAAATTAACACACAATCGTCACAGTAGTCCACCAAGTCAATTAAACTTAAGGTTGCTGCCTGCAACATCATGACCGGATTGGCAGTGGGTCAGTGACATAGACAGTATTTATAATGGACCAAGCGATGCCATCAACATCGACAGAGACCGATTAGAAGCACTTTTCCGGTGGTAACCGAGCAAACTGTGCAACCTCAAGCTGAGCTTGATGACGTAGATGTGACATGAGCAACCTGTCTGAAAGTTGAAATTCTTCTGGTAGCTGTGCCAAGAGAAATCTGAATCATTCCAAATCTTACTTCATATGAATTCACTTGCCACGTACCAAAGTATTTCCAATCCATCAAAACGTTTCTGAAATGTTTTATTTGACAATGCTTTTCATGGACTTTATGGGCCTTGACTGTATGCCTCCACGTCCCCACGATTTTCTGCTAGCTTCTTCTGGACTATATGGTAATGTCTCTACTGTGTGAGAGAGAGTCGAGTGGTTATGATACAATACCCATTTTTACAAAAATGGCTGCTACGGGGCCATAACGTAAAAAACAACGTAATGGAGTCTTTTATACATTGTCGTGTTTCTTTAGAAATAAACAATAGACAAATTGTCTTTAAAGGCCCAATATGTAATACTGACAGCCAGCGTTTAAAACCGGTACTGCGGTCCAAATTCAAAATACCTGAGTCGTCTCCCTCCGCCCCCTCCTTCCCAAAATCAAAACGAACATGACAAACAAGACCAGCAAAACCATGACAGCAAACTGTGTTTTACTACGGCTTTGGTCATGCAACCGTTTAGAAACTTGGAGAGGTTTTTTGGTTGGGTAGAATCTGTCTGTTTATCTTGTTCATTTGTTTACTGCTTCCATTGCTGTAGCGCTTTGGGTTCGCGTTTTTACAGGTATGCCTGGCAACCCGGTTGTGCTGTCAAGGCAGTTGACAACAACACACAGGCCGAAACAGAAATTACATCCCAGAATGGATAAAATACTGGCTTGAGCATTGTTATCAGAAAATATTGTTTTTCAATTTAGCATATTTATTAATATCTGATTACATATTTTGGTAATTTTTGGATTTAATACACCAACTATATTACATATTGGTCCTTTAAACGCTTCAGATGTAAATGTATTTGCTGTCAAAGTGACCCTAAAATGAAGGGGAGTCTATGGAATGCTAATGCAAGGTGGTGCCTTGGTAGCCTCAGAAACTCTCCATAGGAGCTTAAATTTCCAGGTGCTGGCTTAACACATTGGTCAGTTATAGTCAGGGGAGGCATATCCTTGGTAGGGATGGGCGTGGTTAATCGAATACTCTGAGATCCTAAAGATGTTTAGCATTCTGCTGCAGAGTCTACTTAAGTTTGGTGCTCAAACCCAGGGAAATGGTTAGCCAGCGGAGCGAGGTCTGGAGGTATTTCAATCAAGTTGTTTACCAAAATAATGTTTATTGTAGTCTTTATATATGGACAATACATTAATTGAACATGATGAAATGACAATGAACATGAAAAACGCTTTGTATTTCATAATTAAATATTGAAAATGTTAATAGTCCATTCCGGTGATATGCCTAACATCGCATGATTATTGATTTCATACAGGCAAGGCAGTACTCATTGCCACTGGGCTTGATCCCTGACACAAACACCTGCACTTTTTTGGAACAGCCTCTCCACTTGGAACACACTCCTGCACCCACATCGCCAACAAACTGTCTGCTCAAACTTCACCTCTGGACTCGCCTCTCCCCTGAGCATGTAGATATGCTCATTTTCCTGAGTTAGAATATGAAGGGCTAATGCCGTTGTGTCGTAAAAATATTTTACTAGTAACCATGTTATGTACAGTAATCAGCTATTTATTTATTTTAGCATTTGTGTAATTGCGTGATGTATCCTATCAAATTCAAGTTAAAATGCAAAACCTCTCAATTCCTGCCTTTTGATTTTATCAAGTAAAGCCTACCTAATAAGTTACATTTTCCCCAATGTATATTTTTACTTTTTAGGCTAAGCATTATTGTGCTCGGTTAATGGGGCCAACAGTCATGGTCAAATGTTTTGAAATGTTCTCAATGTTAGCTGCTTCAGTGTTTTTAGATCTTTTTGCCAGTAATTATTAAGCATTCCATAAGTGTCAAAAGGCTTTTATTGACAATTACATTAAGTTTATGCAAAGAGTCAATATTTGCAGTGTTGACACTTCTTTTTCAAGACCTCTGCAAACCACCCTGGCATGCTGTCAGTTAACTTCTAGGCCACATCCTGACTGATGGCAGCCCATTCTTGCATGATCAATGCTTGGAGTTTGTCAGAATTTGTGGGTTTTTGTTTGTCCACCGGCGTTTTGAGGATCAACCACAAGTTTTCTTTGGGATTAAGGTCTAGGGTTTCCCGCAGAACTTTTCTGTCTAGGCGGCCGCCTAGACAAGATCCGATAGCCGACTAACTGCGCACCCCTCCCTGAGGTCTGGGGAGTTTCCTGGCCATGGATTAGAGGTTGACCGATTATTATATGTTTTTAAGGCCGATACCGGTTATTAGGAGACCAAAAAAGCAGATCATAATTAATCGGTAGATTTATTTCTATTCCTATTTATTTATGCATTAAATCATAATTACATTATGGGCAAAGTAAAATTTGTATTTCATATAACCTTTCCTATTAAAAGTTTTCTAAAACAAACCTTTGTATTGGTATTGCCACAAAAACATTTAGTTTGTGCATTTTGATAGTTCACCAACTTTTTACCAATCGGTTTTGGTGCTGAGTAAAGGCACAGTATCTGAGGTAATAACCAGAAGCACTTGAAAAATATCTCTGGCTTTCCCTGATTTATAACATTGTTGGCATATGTTTTTCCATAGGAAGTACAGGCGCCTATACTACGAAGCAAGATTTGGGGTTAGCGAGGTAACTTCAGATTTAACCCTGGGTTTTCAGTATCACGACGTTGGGTCACCTGTTACCGGGTTAGATCGCCATGGTAACTTATGCCACAAACCTAAACTGCGCCGGAGCAGGTTATAGTCGAGATAACCGATTAAACCGAACAAAACCACAGCCTACTGACCAATCAATTCTTGATTTAAACATGTGTCATCATTCTGGGAGTTGCCATTGGCTTTCTCTGATGACAATCTTTATGATATATATAGATTCTCAGCGGAGGGATTGAAGTATCTTTGTCATCTTTTTGAGCCGTATGTGCCAGTGGAGTGCGTTACATCGAAGTTGTGCGCTTACAGTTCCACAGACTTTATGCATAGTGTTTCATTTGTTTGTGACAGGTATTTTAGTGTGTGGTCTGTTTGATATGGACCAACATCAATGTATCCCCTTTCACTATAGAACAGTACATACATTTACTATTTACTCCTGCAGAACTTGTTGAACAACCCAAGTATTTTGACATTCATTAATTTACACACCATGTACATTTTTTATTTGCTCCCATGACCGTTTAACACTGTCAGGGTTGCAACTGAAAGAATACAATAAATAAAACTGTTATACACGATCAGCATTAAGCAACACATTGGTTTAATGGAATACACAATTGTAACTATAGTCAGTGATATCGATGAGCCTGAAGCATTCATAAATGCACGGGTGGCATTTTTTCCCCAGATTACCTTTCTGCTTTGTCTGGATTTTATTTTTTGTGCTCTTCATATTTCTCTAAAATGATCATTTGCTACTGTTGAGCGAAATATACTGCTCTCATAGACTTGTCCGTGTCTGCGATTGGTCCGATGGTGCACACACCGCCCCTTTAATGTGAATGCGCTCATCACTAGATTGGGAAATCCTGGGTCAATTTAACGAATTGATAACCACCATCATGACATCTCTTATCTAGATCGCAATTGTTAGGTTCAGTGAAGCCAGGTAATGAAAAGAAATCCAGGGCATGTTGAACTTGCTTTGTAGTATAGGCCCCAGGTAAGAAATCACCAACTGGCTTATATTGTTTTGTTACAGATGTATATAATATAAATGTATTTTGATATAACAGAGTTGTAATGGACATTTTAAATCATAAAATGTTTATCAAATAATTACAGTATTCCTAGTTAGAAGTAATATGGTATACTGTTCAATTTTGTTTGGTGTTAAAGAAAAGCCACATGTACCGTATGGAGTATTTTTAAACTCGCTGCTCACTGACACCAGCGAATTATAAACAATATCCTTGACTTGATTTTGTAGCTCAAACAAAAGAGATGTGGGTTTTATACAGTGTTTCCTTTAGGATTTTTTTTAACAGTGGGGGAAGGTCTGTCCGAACACCCCACCCTTACCACCACCACCAATTTTTTTACGTACCAAACGGAACTGAAACTTCGCTGCAACACAAACAAATATATATTTTTTATTATTCACCTCTATTCACACACGACACATATTAGCAGTTGTGATTGTACTGTCTTTTTTGATGAACTATAGGGCACTTAACATTGACGACAGGTCTACAAAAGGAATTTTACAAAAAATTCTTCACAGAGAAACCAGCCACCATCTTGTTTTCCTCCACTCTCCTCTCTGTCTGCCCTCTCTCCTGTTACATTGTGATCTTCTGCTTCACTCTGGTCTCCTCTATCCACCACCTACATTATTGGTTTCATTAAAATCAGTGAGTGTGACAGTTATGAAGGAAGGAAAAAAAGTTTTCAAAATTTAGATGAGTCGTTTGTAAAGAGAGCAGTCGAGTCTTGGTCGACCAAAGACATTCTTAGTCTGGGACAGTCCTACTTCTGTCTTTGTCTTTCTAGCAGAATGTTCAAGTACATTCTCACAGTTCCTTATCTCTTGAAATGTCCTGTCTCTGTTTCTTCATTCTCTGTTTGTCTTACCTTTTTTACTCCTCTTTCCTCATCTCCTCTCTCTCCCTTCTCTCTATATCTCCTCTCTCTGTGTTCTCTGCATCATTGTCTGTCTTAGTTAAAATTGAGAAAAGACAGCAAGATTAGCACACCACATCCTCAAGTAGCTGGTCACATTATAAGGCCTATTTTTTATTTTATTTTATCATTTATTTGACATGGAGATTGCAATTAAACATAGTACAAGACAAGTCTGTAACTGATGCTATGCAAAAAGAGTTTATAGCTATTGCTAATTTTCGACTCCAGTCCATGGTTGGGCCTTTACACTACAACATTTGCTATTTCATCTTAAAAACATCTATAAACACGCCAAATAAATAACTTGCATACACAAACAAGTTATCTACAAATGGGTACATTCCTGTTTCGATTTCATCCAAGACTTAACTCGAGAAGTAAACAGTCTAAGCTCAGTCATGGTTTTAAATTCAGTGGGTAATAAATTCCACAATTTTGCACTTTTATATGAAAAAGTAGACTGACCAAATGAAGTATTTCGGTACGGAACAATACAGTTGTTATTGATAGAGCCTCTGGTGACTCTGTTAATCCTTTGTCTCTGCACAAATGAACTGAGTGGCTCAGGTGCTATATTATTGAGACATTTGAAAGTTAATTTGAGAACATACATCACTAAAGCTTTCAAAGCTTAACAATTTATACTTCAGGAGAATATTGCAGTGATGATAGCAAATTTGCTTCCTATCCATAATCTTTATAGTTTGATTATATAATGACCTGATATGTTTAGTTGTTGTGAGCATGGCCTGTGCCCATACTGTCATGCAGTATGATATATTAGAGAATATCATAGCATGCATGTACAAATGGCGGCCTGTTTTGGAATATATTGTCTAATGAGTTTAAAACAGTTTAAGTTACTTTGTATAGTTTTTTAGATTTTCTTAAGATGTTTGTCAAATTTTAATTGAGGGTCAAGGACCAATCCAAGGTATTTAAAATCTATTACCAATTTTATAGTTATATCTTGCAAATTAATTAGAAAATTTTGTTCCACATTTTGTTTTACTTGAATTTAGTACCAACTGATTTTGAATGAGCCATTTACGTGACTTTTCCTGACCAACTTTAACACACTGATGCCTGCCCTGAAGATAAGATGTAAACCAACTAACTGCCTCAACAGAAAAGTTAAAAGGATGTCATCTTGGATAGTAGTAGACTATGACTGACCGTTTCGAAAGCCTTTTTTAGATCTAAAAACACCGCTCCTACCACCTGACTCCTGTCCATAGACTGTTTTAGATTTTCAATCAAACAGCAGTTTGCAATTTTGGTTGAGTAACCTGGTCTGAAACCAAACTGCTGTGGGTGGAGAAGCTGATTGGTTTCCAAGTGGTCAATCAATTGTGTAGCTACTATTTTCTCAAGTACTTTTGATAAAACCGGCAAAATGGATATAGGCTGATAATTGCACATACTGTCCAAACTTCCTGCTTTGAATATTGGTATGATGACAGACTTTTTCCACTCTGAGGGAAATTTACATGTTCTTATTGATAGATTGACTAGATGTGTCAATGGTCTTATCGGGACACTACTGTATTTTTTAAGAAAGCAACAATCAATATTAAAAATGTCATTTGATTTGGAATTGACTAATTTTGCAATAATTGATGTCACTTTTGTTTCATCAACTGTTTGGATGTAAAAACAATCTACTGAAGCAGAAGGAGCTGGACGATTTAAGTTTTCAGTTGTTGTAAAATCTTTACACAAGTCTTCAACTGATTGTATAAAATATGAATTAAATTTGTTTGCCATTATGGCAGCGTCATTCACATTTTTTCCATCTAGAGTAAGTCCCAGAATTCTTTTGTGTTTAGCTGTTTTATTAGTGTTTTATTATTTTATTGTATAAAATATGAATTAAATTTGTTTGCCATTATGGCAGCGTCATTCACATTTTTTCCATCTAGAGTAAGTCCCAGAATTCTTTTGTGTTTAGCTGTTTTATTAGTGAAGTTATTTAAGTATTTCCAGAGAGAATTATTGTTTCCCTTTGCATTTCCTATAAGTTTAGTATAATAAGATACTTTCACTTTTCGTAATTCATTGACCACTTTGTTTCTTAAACTTTTATAAAATAAGATATCAATATTAAGCTTTGAGCTTAAAGATTTCTTTAGGGCCATATCTCTCATCTTCATAACTATAGGTTAACCCTTTCAGACAAACCATTAAAATAAACTGTTCAGCATGCATTCAATGTTTAGGTATCCTGTCTGAATGCTATAGCCGATCTACACCTTTAAGTAATTGACTTTGTCTGTGCCAGTACTATTTCCAGAAGGGGGAGGGGGGACTCCCCCATCAATCATTTCAAATGGTAGCCAGTCAGAGTAAACTGGCCCAGTTATTTCTCCTCATTCTCAATACCATAATGCAGCGCAATATGGATAGACTTCGTCTTAGGTTTAACAACCTATAAGACTAATAATTAACAATAGGGCTGCAAGCAACTAACGATTATTTGGATAATCGATTAATCTGTCTATTATTTCTTCGACTAATTGATGAATCGGATAAACAGACTAAATAATATTTCCATAACTTTATTTAAAAAAAAAAAGTTATTCCAAATTGACAATTTTAACACAACAGACCTAAATGTATGCTATAAACATATGCAAAAGACATGCTAATTTCTTTAGTAAGGTGCAAGATATGGTATTTTTTACCTTGCTTAGACGGACCTGAGATGTTAATAATTGTGTAGAAAACAATTATAGAAACAGCTTTTATAGAACATAGTTGTCAATAACCTTATAATAAGTTGAATAGTTATTTCGTTGTTTTATGTATTTTACCTGTTTAAGCTTATTTTTACACATTTACTGTTTTGATTTAGAATTACTTTTATTTTGAAACAGACTTTGGAGTTTCTACTGTGCGGAAATAAAAGAAAAAACAATAAAAGTTTAACAAAAAACGTTTAACAAATTAGCATCCCCAAAGAGGTACAAGCTTAGCATATGTTGTAATACTGTAATAGTAGCATCTGGTTTGTGTTGTAAATTAGTTTAGCACTATAACTCTTTGTTTTTTTACTTGAGCACTGCTGGGTAGTGTTAATGAGCTTGTTATATTAACGTTAGCTGTACCACAAACATTAATTAGCCAGCTAGTTAAATACACTTTTCGTACAATGTTGAAGTGGATTTTATCCAATAATATACCTTTTAAGCTGAATCGTGACCAAACACCGGCTGTTTGATAAGAACTACCTGCTGTTCCTCATTTCAAAACGCAACGCATACTATTATGTAGTAACTTACCATGCTGTTGAGTCCCCTTCGCTTATTGCTCCAAACTTTTTTATTTTCAAGTGTTCCCTTATTACGGTGGTGCTCCGGTGCCATGCCATTTATGTTTTACAGAGTTTGCACATAAAACATTTTAGTTTGATTTAAAGTGAAGTTCTGATATAATATCGAAGATTTCGGTCAGACAGTTTAAAATGTTTATTTATTTATATAAATAACGATGCTCCAAAACAGCGAGCAACAAAATAGACCCAAGGATATTTGTTGCCAACAATTTTAATAATCGATTTTTATCGATTTCATCGATTCGTTGTTGCAGCCCTAATGAACAATATGAAACTAAAACAACATAAGCTTAATTTAGAATGGCTTAGGGACGATAGGCTATTTAGAGGTGGATAAACTCTATTTAGAGGTGGATAAATGCACTTTGGAGGTGGGTAAACGCTATTTCTGGATTTCGGGAGGTGCGTAAACGGCGTTATTCTGCGTTTAGCCTCCATTACATCCCTGTATGTAACGTATATACTGTAGCTACAAATTAGTTAACCCTTGTGAAGAAGTTTAGATTTAAAATGTGTCACATTTCCCTGATTGCCTCCCTGTTTGGAAGAGAGCAGATCGGATAAAATTTTAGGTTGATAAAAAAATAGGTACAGTTCTCTTGGAAGGAAAGCAGTAAACATCTACCCACTATTCTAACCTAATACCAACCATGTGGAACTTTGATTGAATTTCTCCCCTGAAAGATCCGTTTCATTCTAGCTAGTAACTTACCCTGGCTTCTCTGCAGCCACAAAACGTCCTCAAGACATAGATGCTGCAGGCTCTAACAAGGAGCAGCTCACAACAGATCGGCTGCACGCAGTTTCCTCATAGTTTGCTATCTATTTGTAACACTAGAGGATGTTCTTTCTCCAATAAAAGTATTGGCCATAATCAGCGAGCAAAAAGGCAGATTAATAATTATTTTTAAAACTCTTAATCGGCCATAATTAATCTACTAATCCAATTAATTTGCCGACCTCTACCATGGACCCAAAATGTTAATGTTTTGTTCCCTGAACCACTTAGTTTTAACTTTTGCCTTATGCTAGGGTGCTCTATCATGCTGGAAAAGGTGTTGGTCATCACCAAACAGTTCTTGGATGGTTGGGAGTAGGGATGGGATGATTACCGGTTTCACGGTAAACCACAATGAAATGTCAGTACGGTTAGTATTACCGTTTGAAATTTAATTTTCATTAATGGTCTTTGATTACCATGATTTTAAAAACTCACGGTAAATCCTGTCCAGCCAGAATCAGTCTGACGCAGGTGCGCGCATACAAATTTGTTTTTTGCACGAGAAGTCAAGGCGGAAGGCAGTGACAGCGCTCGGGAGATTTTTCAGCCATCCAAGAGGACAAAATCTGAGATGTGGTCATATTTTGACTATTACAAGAGTCCTGAGGGCAATTTAATCGAGGATGGGCACCCTTGTCTGCAGAGGAAAGTCGCTGCAAAAGGGGGAAACACGTCAAATCTGTCATCTTCGTGACAACCAGCCACTGTTATACAGCGAATGCATAAACTTTTACTTCAGTACCAAAACTAACTTGGGCAAATAATTGGACAATCAATATTGATTCGAGATGAATTGTAATTAAACGCAAAGTATCCGGGTGATAAGTTTAACAGCAAGTAGATTTGAGCCAAGACGAATGAACATGTTCAAAATATTAAGGGTGACATTTAAGGGATAATGTATTGTATTAATTCATAGGAAACTTATTACACATTTTTATTTTTACCACAGAAATAATTTCAGGGACATAAAATATACCAAAATATACCATATAGCCATAAACGCTTTCTCTGTGCAACATTTTAGTTAGCAACTGCCAGATACAGTAACACCAGGTGATTGCGGGAGCTTCATGAGTTCACAGCAACACACTTACTTTGTTCGTTAGTTAGCTTAATTAGTTTGAGTGTTGTTTATATTTAATGTACTTAGCTAATATAGAAAATATATTTTATTTGTGTCCTTACAGTTTTGTTTACTAAAACGTATTACTTGTGATCAGTACCTATTAGATTGCACATTTTTTGCCTACCGCAAAGCAACAATAACAACCCACTCTCATTGAGCAGTTAATCTCCACGTTCTCGTTCTGTTTCATTAGCGCAAGTGTAGTGGGGCCATGTATTACTTTGGAACATTTCTTTCTACCGACTCAAGAGCCAGGCAATCTTGGAGTTACTTTTATTCAGTAGTTTGTTTGAACTGCTGGTCGCGATGCTACAGCAGACTTTAGCACAGTCTTTTGTGCGCACATAAAAAAAGCAGGCAAAATAGAACATAAGATACGTTTAGACGTGTTAATTATTTTCATATAATGAATATAAATAACTTGCATATATAATTCAAAGACATTGCTCTTTAACCAAATCCAAACATTCAAACGATGTGTGCTGGTCTTCCTCAACAAAGTCAGACAATGCATTCCAACGCAAGCTACTCTCAGTACACATCTGTCGCTCGCGACATCCGAAAAAAAATCATCACTAACGCACGGTCAACTCCATTCCTTCATCTGAGAGATTCAAAAAAGCAGTCAATGGGAACCATCCACAGAGATAGTCACAGACTCACAGTATACTGGCACAGTATTCAAGCCACTATGTAAATTAACGCTTATAAGGCAAAAAATATTCCTGCCAGCAACTGGTAATCTACCAAATATAAAAAATAGGACTATTTTATAGTTTATTGATGATACTCTGTTTTCCATCACAATAAATCAAATGATTAGCAATGTATGTGTTACATGAATATGCCATTACAGAATCAAATTCAGAGCATAGGTGAAAAATCATCCTGTTTACCAGCCCTTTCGTTTACTTCAGCAGATGTTAAAGCTATTCCCTAATTCTAACAAGATTATCAAAGACATTGCTCTCTAATCAAATCCAAACATTCAAACGATGTGTGCTGGTCTTCCTCAACAAAGTCAGACAATGCATTCCAGCGCAAGCTAATCTCAGTACTCAATTTATGGGGAATTCATAATGATATTACATCGGATAGTAGGCTTTAGTACTAAATGGTAGACTATAGTAAAATAAGAAGTGCTTAGAGCTGCTAATTGTATTTGTAGTTAGTTGATTTCCAAGTATAAAACTTGTTGAAATGTTTTCAGTGTGTGTGTCCTTTTTTTTTACATTTCCATCTCATTTTAACAAAACCGTGATAATATTGATAACCGTGATAACTTTGGTCACTATAATCGTGATATGAAATTTTCATACCGTCCCATCCCTCGTTGGGAGAATTTCTTTCTGAGGATGTGTTGGTACCATTTTTTATGGCATTTTTAGGCAAAATTGTGATTGTGCCCACTCCGTTATCTGAGAAGCAACCACACATAGGCCTGCATGATTCATGGAAAAATATGAATCGCGATTTTCTTGCTTTGAATTGATATCATGATTCTCTGTCACAATTTTTTTCTCTTGGAATAAGTACTTGTGAAAAAGGCCCGATACTCCAGGCAGATACCTCCTCCACATTTAAGAGCGTTATGCTGCACGACGCTTTACAGGTTTGCCATTGTTGTTTTCCTTAAGTGGCAGAGAGGGAATAGTAGCCTACTGTACAACGTAGTATATAACGATTGTAACAACAATACCAACTAACTGGTAAATCTGATTCACGTGAATGTTTCAATGGAAATGTAGCTGTATTCCAGCACTATGCATATATTTCATATTGATGATAACGACAGTCTACTTCCTCTTTCAGAGACTAGCTTATAAAGCTGTACAACTGTTTCAGCTTTGCTTTTTAAAAAAATAAATAAAAGCTATTTAAATGGGATATTGCTTACCTGCAATATGAGGTGATTTGTTGCACACAAAATAACCACCTAAAATGCATAATCATTCCAAAGATGGAGCCACGCGTTCTTATTATTGAAAAAGACTGAATCACAACTTTATTTTCCTCATAGCAATTCTCCAGTAGAGTTCAAATGGCGAAATACGAAATAGCTTTTCATTGCGATTTTCATGTAGCCTAATATTTGCTAAATTATAGGTGCATATATTAGAATCCTCAAGAAAACGTGCACATTTAAGTACAGCACCGAACGAAGGCTGCATTTTATTAGGCTAGTCTACATACTGTAGCGCCGCACAAATTAATAATAAACCTTCAGGAAGGAAAGACAAATGTTGGTTAGCAACACTTCTGAGTGAACAAAATAATGGAAGTTCTGACATTCTAACTTAAAAAAAAATAACTTAAAGGAATTTCGGTGTAGGCTGTAGCCTATTTATATTTTGTTCAATAGATTGTGACAGTACAGCTATAATTGTGTACCTGTTATAAGAAAACACAAAAAATGATGTTCTTCTGGATACGTAGGAACATTTTACTTTTCTATATTTGAATTGGCTGATCAACATCTAAGAAATAGCAGATTTTACCGTGATAAATGTGACATTTGGCATAGTTTTTAAAAGTATTTGTATCGGTAGCCTACTCTTATCGGCAAGTACCCAAAATAAAATACTCTGTACTTGTCCTCATTCCATAAAAAGTGGTATCGGCCCATCCCTAATTTGAACCACGACAAAACATATTGGGAGTACGAAACAGATTGCGCATCACCACAAGCCTGAAAACATAGAGGCTTCAATGAATATGGAAAATAAAGTACATACTGGCCATTTAAGTACAGTAGGCTACCAAAAATGGTAACATAACACATTGAGCTGATACAGGCTCTGTTTGTCTGTGCAAAAATCGTTCTTCGTTTTAAATCGGGAACAGGGGTGAATGGAGAACGCGATTTTATAACGATTAATCGTGCAGGACTAACCCCACACAAGAATGGTCTCAGGATGTGTGCAGATGCACTCACACCTGCCTGCTGCCATTCCGGAGCAAGCTCTTCACGGGTGGTGCCCCGATCCCACAGCTAAATCAACCTTTGGAGACGGTCCTGGCACTTGCTGGACTTCTCTTGGGCTGCTGGACGCCTTCACAACAATTTAACCTCTCTCCTTCGAAGTTCTTGAATATCCAATAAAAGGTTGAATTAGGATGCAATCTTACTAGCACCAATATCCTTGCGTGTGAAGCACGTTTTGTGCAAAGCAATGATGACTGCATGTGTTTCCTTACAGGTAACCATTGTTGACAGAGGCAGAGCCTACGTCTGAATTAGTGATAGGCAAAACAAGGCTTTCTGAGACAAAACTGAGACAATTTGAGTTGAGGCTTTTGAAATGCTCGAAACCTTTACTCGACAGTGACATCTGCTGGCATCTTCAATTATGGCACACAACAGTCTTAATGTTAATTCCACCATGATCAGACAGACGCTTCTGTGGCCCTACTGAACGATTCCCGTCCTTCATCACAAACTGCATAGTTTCGAACAGAGGTTGATAATTGTAATTTGTGAACACTGTGGGTTTTTGAATAAATTCGAACTGTTTGAGACCAACACTTTCGTAACATAATGTCATACAATCATCAGGTGTAGATCAAACTTATGTGAACTTCTCTGATGAGACTGGGAATTAAACTCTTCAGGCAAAATGTATGTCTCGAAAGTGTTCCTAAAGTGTGAAATTGCTTTTGTGCTTTTGGAAATAGCTACTTTTGAGTGAGTGGATTTGTAGTGACTGCTTTTTTGTTATTGGTACACATAATGGACATAGTGCAGTACATTAATATTTAGTGGATTTGTGTTAAGAAGTGCTTGTGCAATAACTTGAGGGTGAAGGTATTGTCTTTACAGGTTTTTTCCAACCTTAGCATTGGCATTAGCACTACTGCTGCTCTCCTGGTGTCACTGAATCTGTTATCCAGGAGTAACCACAGGTTGTCATCATCACCAACGCTCTCCTGGTCTCCCTGGCATTAAAAAAATAAATTTTTATTGTATAAAGGCCTGCAACCCCTCGCCGGGATGTGTGTCGGTGTGTAGGATTTATACAGATATAAATATATATATCCAATAATAATAAGAAACCTTTGATGTCGTTGGTCCATCTTGTGTCTGATGGCTCAATTTCTAAATACTCTCACAAATCTCTCAGCCAAGGTCTCACGCATTCAAGATGTTTGTTTTTGTTGCCTCATTTTATAACCGATACGTCAGTGTCTTTTGACAAGTGTGACACAGGTATCGTTCAATATCACATGGCAAAGTATTTTGACTTAATTAATCGGCCTGGCCAATTTAATTATGGCCGATTATTAGTTTTTTGAAAATAATAATTTGTTGTTTTGCTCGCCAATTATGGCCAGTACTTTTTTTAGAGGAAGAACATCCTCTAGTGTTACTAATGCAGCAAGAATACAGCAAACACAAGAACTGTGTGCAGCCTGTCCATCTGTCGTGAGCTGCTCCTTGTCACACTGCAGCGTCTCAAGGATGTTTTGTGGCTGCAGAGAAGCCAGGGTGAGTTTTTAGCTAGAATGAAACTGATCTTTCAGGGGAGAAATTCAGTCAAAGCTCTACATCACAGGTGTCAAATCGGTTCCACGGAGGGCCGAGTGTATGCTGGTTTTTGGTCTTTCCTTTCAATTAGAGCCCAATTAAGACGTAGACTGCCAGGTGAGGTGAGATCCTAACCAATTAGTGACATTCAATCATTCAGGTACAATGTAAAAGCGAAAACCTACAGACACTAGGCCCTTTGTGGATCTGGTTTGACACCCCTGCTCTACATGGTAAATAATAGGCTAGCATAGTGGGTAGATGTTTATTGCTTTCGTTCCAAGAGATCTATTCTTTTTTTATCAAACTAAACCATTATCTGATCTGCTCTCCCAGATAAGGAGGCAATCAGTGAAATGCGACCCATTTTAAATTAAAACTTCTTCACAAGGGTTAACTAGTTTACAGCTACAGTATATACATTACATATAGTAAATAATAAATATAATTTATCATTAAATTAGCCTACAATACTACATTGGGTAGTGGCACCAAACAAGTGCTGGTTTAACTGGTATGTTCATTTGCAAACGTGCAATCGTTGTGCACATCTAACTTGTCAAACCACACGATGCCTATTCAAACTATACACAAAAGACATGTTTTTAACCTCTAATTAAAAGGCTTATGTTAGCAGGGAATATAAGTCGCTAGTTTTATCAAACATGGTTTTCAAAGTTTTTCTGACATGGATTTTAACAAAAAAATTAATTATTTTACTAAACTGCGTGACGGTGGCAAAAAGAGAGCGTTTCATTCTGAGTCCTTGAGCAAGAGAATTATTTCTGAAGTTAAGTGAGACAATCCCATGTATGTTAATTTGAGGTTAAATTACAGCGATAGAACATAATTGTCCGATTCAAACTAGCGAATGACAGAGATCATCCCAGGGATGTCCTGGGAGTCTCCCCCATTTTACGACGCCCACAAATTATATATAGTATCCACTTCCATGTTTTGTTTGAGCTACAAAATAAATGTCCAGGATATTGATTATAATTCATGGGTGTCAGTGAACTGCGAGTATAAAATACAGGAGAACTAGGATGTCTGAGAGAGACTCCTTTGGGACGGTACATGTGGACTTTTTTAACTCTAAACGAATTAGAACAGTCTACCATATTACTTCTAACTGGGAATATCGTAATTCTTTGATAAACATAAAATGGTTTAAAATGTCCATTACAACTCTCTATCAGGCCCACATCAGTAGAAACCCAAACTAAATTTCCATTCCTGTGCATCTACAGTAACAAAATAATTTAAGCCATTTGGTGATTTCTGACCTCTCATAGTCAATGTGTGAGTTGAGTTAATTCTTTTGAGCAGTGTAGTTAATTTAAAGTGCCAACATTGTTTTTGAACTAAGTTCTCTAATGTGTTTGCAGTCCTGGTGGAGAGTTGAATGCAGGAGAGGATGAGGTCGAAGGACTGAAACGATTGATGACAGAGGTACCTAATGTGTTCTTTGATCACGTAATGAGCTTTATAAATGTAGCAGAGTCCAATACGACATCACCGAATAGGACACAACATAATCACCTGTAAAAGAGGTCTTTATACGGGACCTCAATATGGTGCAGTTGTTTAAGTCTCTGTCTGGCAGCACAACTGTCATGGTGGGCGGCGTTTGTAACCTGGGCAGCAAACCGACTATGCCCGGCATGCTTTGCTAGGGATGTCGCAAATTGGTACAGCGCAGTGCCTGGAGTAGGTTGGTAAGCAGGAGGTAATGAGTACCTCAACACGTCACTCTCAAGGACTTAATGTGTGCAGGTCATGCACCTGCAAATCCTATTGTCTCTGTTGAAATTTCTGTTGCGTTCATTTTTTTGGGGTGCTACCCCATGGCAAGATCATTGTAACCAAGCCAAGTAAAAGAAAAACAAAAACATCCAGACATTAACATTATGTTACCTCTAACGCACCCCTCGCTGTGCACAGCCCACATATAAAACTACTATTACATTGTCTCTCGTTCTCATAATGATGTCAACGCAGCCTTCGTTTACACCCTGTACCTACACATAGCCAGCAGCATAGGGCCCTGTATTGCACTGCTGGTTTGCTTTTAAAGCTAAACAGGGTCAGGCCTGGTTAGTCACTGGATGGGTGACTAGTGCTGCTGGAATTTGTGTTTTAGGGCCATTAGGGGCACTCTTCCCTCTGATCTAAAGATCATTCCCAATGCCCCAGGGCAGTGATGGGGACATCCGCCCTGCATAGGGTGCCGTCTTTCGAATGGGACGTTAAATGGGTGTCTTGACTTTGGTCACTAAAGATCCCATGGCACTATTCGTAAGAGTAGGGGTGTTAACCCTGGTGTCCTGGAAACATTTCCAATCTGGCCCTTATACCATCATGGCAACCTAATCATCCCTATCTCTCAATTGGCTCATTTATTCCCCTCTCCGTCCTTCTCTCCAGGCCGTTGCTGCAAATATGAAAGTGTTCTCATTCGACTTGCTTGGTAAAATAAAGGTAAACTAACTAAACGTCTAAAACAATGTCTATGCAGTCTTCATTTAAAAAGTTCCTCAAGGACACAATGACATTTGGCTCTGTCGGGAATCGAACCAGCAACCTTCCGACTACAAGTCGGTCTCCCTGACCACTGAACCACTCCCTTGCCTATCTTCTGATACAATTAATCTAAACCTCCCAGGGGTTCAGTCTGATGGTACAGGTTCTTACCAACACTACTGAGTAAATGCTGCAATGCATGTTTGACTGAACTAAGGACTGACCCCAATTTTTGTTTGCACGACTAAAAAGGCCTTGCACCTAAGCCAGTCATGAGCATTGGCATCAATATCAGAAAGCATTTGTTGTATTTTCCCTAGTTTGTCCTGCCAATACATTCAGACCTAGGTAAGTGTTAAGCAGCCGCTGTCGGCGGATCTTAATTGGGAACGCTGGGCTTGCATTACCGTCTGGACTGAGGGAAACGGAACGGTACAACACAATGGGATTGATGCGCTACACAACAAACCATTCACTCCGGTCCCTAACGTAATGTGAGCCCGGCGTCCCCAATTAAGATCCACTGACCACGGCTGGTGCTAAGGTGTGCTTTTATGGTAGATAGACATTCAAGATGTCAGCAAAGCACTTTGGGACAGTCCTGATTGAAAGTCACCCTAAGATTAATATGAAGCATGTGTGTTCTTCTGTTGAACAGATCCTGGGCCGTCAGGATGGAGTGAAACAAGACTGGGTGATTGATGACTCTATTGGAAACTGGTGGAGACCAAACTTTGAACCCCCACAGGTGGGTGGGTGGGCTGTCTTTTCATGATTCAATCATCATAGGATCAATACATAAAGTCTTAATTTACAATATTTTTTTATATGTTCAAATACACATTCAAATGTGATAATTAGTCAAACATTGATGTCACAAGTAGGGATGCAACGATTACAGATTTTGATGGTACGATTATATTCTGAGGAATAGTCACGGTTTCAGAATTATTATGCATTAATTTATTTCACAAAACAAGGGATGCATAAAATCATAAGCATTTTTAATTAGAGGATTTATCGTACAACATTTCTTTGGTGGCTTTTGTTCTCAACAGTTGCTGCCTTTTGAAATTGAAATCATACAGTTACCAAATAATACAGTATCAAATAAATAAAAATGAACAAAATCTATGTCTCTTTGGAAGTAAATATAAGATACAGCTAAACATGTCATTATTTCAAATAAAAAAAATCCAATTGAGTCAACGGCTCTTTTGATCAACTAGCCTCTATAACCACAATTGTTTGGTATTTTCTATCAGTGTATTTATTTTCTACATTTAATTTGGACCTGAGTAGAGAACTTGTGAAACGTGGTTGAAAAAGTATCTGGTTGGCTTTTAACTTAACATGTGCTGACTTTTGAAACAAAAGTAATTAACAGTGAAAAGAAATGACAGTAAAAATAAAAACAAACAAAATCTATGTTTGGAATTAAAAAGGTCTAATATGCTTCATATTAGCCATGCATTTCCCTTCTGATTGATAGGTTATCTAGCTTTAAGGTACCCATGGTAACGGAGTAACTTTCGGGAGAATATCTGTCACTTGCTACAATATCTTGAATCTGACTATTCTTTTCAAGCAATTATTTAACAACCTTTGTGCATGAAAATTGAGGAACAGAAGTCTCACTTTAGAGAAATGTTCTCTCGCATAATGCTTCTAAATCTTTCTCTCTGACACTCGTGCATTCAATTTCTGCCACTGTTACACACAGTTGAATAAAATGCAACTCTTCAACAATTAAACATCAGCAATTCTTTGAAAATAGCTATGATGGTATTATACGTATGCAATAAATCACAACCTTTATTTGTGCATACTATAGACTACTTGTTTGATGAACGTACTGACAGCAAATTAGCACTTATACTGTGTAAAAAGTGTTGAAGTGTGAACATGTACCGTGCAGACTGAAGAGTGCACAAATGTCAGGTTTACTAGCTAACTCAAACTCTTTTAATCTGAAAAAGCAGTACCATGTTTGAGAACATAAGGTAAAATCATGGGCAAAAATAACACACACATCAATTTCATGGTAAAAGACATCACAAGTCACCAATTGCAGGTTAATTTGTTTACCTCAATCACTGTAATTGTTAAATTGCTATATATTTCACTTGTCCATTTAGGGCAAGTACACTCTACATTCTCCTTGTCCGGACATTTTTTTAAACTTCTCCCAGACAACCAGACAAGCCTTAATATCAATCGCTGAGCAAAAAAATTAATATTTACTGACAGGTAGATGAAACGCTGTTTAACAAAATGCATGTATTTGTCATGGTAACTTTATACTCGCTTTATAAACAGAATTAACTGCCATGACACTGACTACTAACAGCATTAACCTTTAGCAACAGAAGTGTGTAATGTAAAAAATTTGACAAAACATACATTTCCTCAGAAATTGTCTTAAATTAATAGTTGTCATATGCATTGGGATAAGTGATGGGGAGAAATCCAACCATTTGGGGAACTTAGGAGTAGTTACAGTTGTTTAAAGCTACAAGGGCATCACAATGTTTGAACGATTATAGAGGCACCTGCTGGCCTCTTTCAATGGACAAACACTAAATGGAGCACAGGTTTACTTCCATATTTGCTGCATTGTATGTAGTAGGCCTGCACAATTCGGGGAAAAATATGAATTGCGATTTTTTTTGCTTTGAATTGATTTCACGATTCTCTGCCACAATTTTTTTCTCACGAAGTGTAATTTTTATTGCACATATGAACTAGAGATGGGCCGACACCAGAGAGGGAATAGTAGCCTACTGTACAAAAAGTTGTTTATAATTAGAAAACAGTTTTATTGCTCAACCATGTCGATTGGAACAACAGTACCAACGAACTGTTAAATCTGATTCACATAAATGTTTCAATGGAAATGTAGCTGTATTCCAGCACTATGCATACTTCCTCCTTCAGAGACCAGCCAATGCAGCTGTGCAACTGTATTTATAGCTTTTTTTTTAAAGCGATTTAAATGGGATAATGCTTCCCTGCAATATGAGGTGATTTGTTGCCCACAATATCACCGCCTAAAATGCATAATCATTCCACAGACGGAGCCACGCATTCTAATTAATGAAAAACACTGAATCACAACTCTATTTTCCTCATAGCATTTCTCCAGTACAGTTCAAATGGCGAAATACGAAATCACTTTTTTCATTGCTATTTTCATGTAGCCTAATATTTGCAAAATTATAGGTGCATATATTAGAATAGTCAAGAAAAACGTGCACATTTAAGTACAGGACTGAACGAAGGGTGTAATTTGTAGGCTAGTCACTGCATACTGTAGCGTCACACAAATTAATAAACCTTCCGGAAGGAAAGACATGTCGGTTTGCAACACTTCTGGGGGAACAAAATAGTGGAAGTTCTGACATACTATCGTTAAGTAATAAGGAAATACGATGTAGGCTGTAGCCTGTTTATATTTTGTTCAATAGATTATAGTGATAGTACAGATATAATTGTGTACCGATTATAATAAAACAAAATAGCTTAACAGAATATTATGATTAAGTCATTATCCCTGTTTGGAGAAAGTCATTCAAACAGACATTCTCATCTTACACAAAACATCTGCAAAGGTTAGTGCAAATGCGAACACGCAGATATTGTATTTGCTTTCACAAACATGTTTCTATCATTTTAGCTAATTTGGGAAGGAGACGTAAACTATTGACATTTGTAATACATATTACACATTCTTGCCATGCAATATTGGTATTCTTCTGGATATGTAGGAACATTTACTTTTCAATATTTGAATTGGCTGATCAACATCGAAGATGTAGCAGATTATAGCTTGATAAATGTGACATTTGGCCTAGTTATTAAAAGTAGCTACTTGTATCGGTACTCGGCATGTACCCAAAATGAAATATTCTGTACTTGTTCCATAAAAAGTGGTATCGGCCAATCCCTAATATGACAAAACAAATTGACAGTACCAAACATAGATTATTTTTGGCACCTATAGCACATTGCCCATCACCCCAAGCCTGAAAATATAGAGGCTTCAATGAATGAAGAAAATAAAGTACATACTGGCCATTTAAGTACAGTAGGCTACAAAAAAATAGTGACATAACAGATTGAACTAAATTTGTCCCTTATACAAGCTCTATCTGAAATATATTTTTTTAAATTAAAATCGAAGTCGTTTTAAATTAAAATCGGGAACAGGGGTGAATCGAGATCGCGATTTTATAACGATTAATCGTGCAAGCCTAGTATGTAGTGTAGAACAAAAGCTGCGAAAATGTATTTTCAGCTGGTGTAACTAGGTTTTCCTTCCGTCTACAGTCTTGCAACAGCAGGTTGCGCCCACAATGTTTGTTTTATTTTCCTCATTGTGCAACCATTGTTTATAGAACCATAATTTAACGTAATGATTGAGAACAAAAACACTCTGTGTAGCTGAGCCTTTACGGTTACATAACTGTGACGTTTGAAATCATGGTTAATGGTGAAATCCGTTAATCGCTGCTTAGTTAGTCACAAGTTAAAGGTGTTGTGGTTTGTAGGAATAGATTAACAAACAAAGTTTTCCTTTGATGCCGTACTTATAGGACACATTACAACTTTTTACATGTTAATGCTAGAGTACATACATTAGTACGGAGTCATGACAGTCCTTGAAGTTAGGTGTATTTCTGTCTTATCTCTAGTACCCCTACATCCCAGCACACATAACCAAACCAAAGGAGCACAAGAAGCTCTTTCTGGTTCAATTACAAGAAAAAGGTAAGTTGACTCTCCTTTACCGCTATACCACTTAAGCATTGTTCTGACATATTTATTTTGTTGTAGTAGGGCTGGGCGATAAATCAATATCAATGTTTATCATGATAAAATCAAATTTGATATCGATGGTAAAAGTACAAACGGCACAGCCCCCCCTGCACACTATATTCGGTGGCACGCAATACAGAATGTTTTTTACATGAATTACAGTCATTATTTTTGTTCTGTGCTGTTGTTTTAGACCAGCTATTCCTAAAGTGGAATACGAAATAAATTGTGGTTCAACATGCATTTCAATATTCAAACATGCCTATACGTTACTAAAGAAATGTTTTCATGTCTTAATAGTCCAGTCTCACTGGGGAAAATAATCACCAACTAGTGTCTGGATAAATATTAAATAATTGGCATCCAACCAGAAAAACTATAATTGTTTGTTTTATTGAGTACTTGAGAAAAGACCTCCAGTAGGCAAATCAAACTATACAAACTGGACAACTACCATATGTAACGCTAAAGTAGCCTGGGAGAACCCTGACGGACTTCCGGAAAATTTAGATTTGCTCTGCAAGTCAGTCTGACCAAGAGCCCATTCAAGCCCATTTCCAATTTTACCAAATCGAGGCACCAATCACATCTGTTGAGGCAGGCGTTATACAATGACTATAGCGCAGCTTTATACTGTCATTGGTTGAAGCAAACAATTACAACGATGGCTGCTGCAATGGAACATCCACAATATCACTTGTTCGAATCAGCTGTCGTGTCTGTTTTAAGCGATTTTAATGTTTTTTTGTTGTTAAATTAACCTTGCCCAAACCCACTCTCAGTCAGAACTGAGAAGGGTCTGGTGTTAATTATACTTTAGCGTCAGCCGGATTAAGTAAAAAAGGAAGAAAAATGAAATACAGTTAGATCACATAGGCTACTCACTTACACTTACAGCAAATATAATCTTATATAATTACCACCAAATCTCATGTTTTAAAAAAACTATTTATAATTTTGTTGGACAGTTTAAATGTATCTTCGCTGTGTGGAATTCCAGCACAATTCAACTGGCCTGTAGTAGCAGCGGCGGCTGGCTGGGGTAAGGGCTATCACCCTCACGAATAAGCTTTAGCTCTCCCATTGTTTGAATGTTGACCAACCTTTCTTGCCTGAAGTGCTTGAAAATATATTTAATAAACAGTATGGGAGATGCTCAAAACTGTATTGTTTTTACGATCATGAAAGATTTGCTATATGCACAGCAGACTTTGTTTTGACCTTAAAAAATTACATGTATTTTAGAGACGAGAAATTTTAACTACTGTCACTTGTTTCATATAGACCTGTAAACCATTGTTTAATTATTATAGAGACCATTGGAATTCAAACAGTATAGACTAAACCCCTTAACAAAGCTAGTGGCTCAGCAGACTTTGTTTTGACGTAAATAATAAAATAAAAGTATTTTATAGTAAAACACTCATTGGGTTAGTGCTAGGGGCCCTATTCAGTATGCTTATACAGTACGAGTGTATACACTATTGCACACATTGCTCAAATGGTCGGAATCATAATGAGTTTGTTAATTATGAAAAAGTAGTCAAGAGTAAGACAAGTCTTTCACTGAAGTTAGGGCATAAAATGCTTACAACTGTGACATACATTTGAATGAACGGACAAACAGACAAACCAGTCCGCTGTCTCTCCTCTGGGGACCACATATAGAAATGGCTGTGACAAACAAGCACAGGCTCAACTGTCATCATCATGATCTTCTGTACATACCAGTAATTATTGTCAGTTTCACCCATAGAAATGAAATGGAATGGATAGAAAGGCCATTCCAATTCAAATAAATGTAGCAGAGTGGTCAGAGCGGCAGCCATTTTTATGTGTACCATTCCATTGCAAAGATCTAGCGGCCTACTTCGGCATTACAATGATTTGTGTGTTGTTACCATGACAACTAACAACAATCGCCATTTTGTTTTGTACTAATCAAATGACCACACCAAGCAGTTAAATAGTCTTTCTATCCATTCTATTTCTATGGTTTCACCAATAAATGCATTAGGAAAATGCATTTTGTGCCAATTAATATGCTTGAATCGGTAATTAGGAATGCATTTTCAGCAGCATAGGGCCCTGTATTCCACGTGGTTTGTTTCTAAAAGCTAAGCATGGTCGGATCTGGTTGGTCCCTGGATGGGAGACCAATACTGCTGGAATTGGTGTTGGAGGGCCAATAAGTGGCTATCTTCCCTCTGGTCTAAAGATCTTATCCAATGCCCCAGAGCAGGGAATGCGACATCTGCTCTGCATAGGGTGCCGTTTTTCGGACTGGACGTTAAGTGTGTCCTGACCCTCTGTGGTCACAAAATCCCATGGCACTTATTGCTATATAGCTACTCACCTCCACCTGATAGCTGATGTGTGGTGAGCGTTCATATATAGCTACTCACCTCCACCTGATAGCTGATGTGTGGT